>JAFBJU010000787.1:735044-764245 GCA_016785305.1 Colistium nudipinnis
TGGGTAGAGGCAGGATCTCAAATCTGCGTCTCCTACAGCCTGACTGCTGTCTCGTATACACATGTAGATGTGTATAAGAGAAAACCACCGCACTGTCCGCGGTCTCATCGTGCAGCCAAGTTTCGCAGAAAAACAACGCACAGTTCTTCTGAAACTCCTTGTTGCTCCTCTGGAGAATGTTGATTTCGTCCATTTTGTTGCAAAGAGCACGGACGTTCGACATGCAGATGGAAGGGAGCGGAGTCCGGTGTCCTCTTCTCCTCCACTTACGCTGGGCACCGGCCCGGCATCCTCTGTAGCGCCGCCGGAAAGGCCGCTTGCATGTCGGCGTAGATCCCGTGCTCACCCCGGGGGATACGCAGTCCTTGATTTCCTCGAGTGGAGTCAAAAAAGTCGGCGAAAAGTCCGGTTGTGGTAGATCCCTTATCCTGAGTAGGGACATTTAGGGGAACATTCATTGTCTGCTGTGTATGTGATTAAATGATACAGTTACATAGACACAGCCTTTACTTCAGCTGCCTACTAAGTCAAAATCCGAATAATTAATTCTTCTCGTTCTTGGCGATAAACGACCTAAACTACACCTGGTTTAGATGTTCTACGGCCCCCAGTCAGTCTATTGGGGCAGTGGTCACAAATAAATCTACATATGGACACTGAAGTAAGTTAATTCTAAGTGACTTTCTCTTCCTTGTGAAGGTTTAGGTTGAGAGCTGAGTAGGCGGTCATCAATGCGTCCTGATGATGTAGGTTCACCCTTTGTCCACTGGTGATCAGATCTCTCAGGACGGATGTTAATGCCAGGTCTGACCACGGTCAGGAGTTGAGTGTTAATTTAACTGATTATGCGTTGCTTTTTCCGCGTTTGGGTCTCAGTGACACATGGCTCGGGCGAACCGCACCATTCCAAACGGATGCACCTGAATAAAAAAAAATTTTTTGTTTTTCCAAGCTCATCATCCCGCGACGGCTGATATGCAAGGTTGTCAAGTCATTCCTCAGCCTCCAACAGCTTGCGCCAATTCAGCAACTTTAAATAGACTGAGACCTTATTTTTTTTAACACTTAAGCCTTGTCATCCATGAAAAGTGCTGAAAATGTGGGGATCTGGGGACACCCTATAGTAGTAACCCATCCATCCATCAACTACACCTCCTCCTAAAACCTCTTCACCTTATCTCCCCCGGTTCTCCCTTAACCTGGTATTGGATCTTAATACCTGGTGACACCACGGGCACTGGGGAGGAGACAGCAGCCTATTCGTTTCCCCTCAGATGATAAATGGAAGATGCTATGATTGTTTTTATGGATGGGGAGGACGCAAAATTGCATTGACACTTTTTTGCACCTGATTACTCTGCAGCCCTGCATTGGTATCTAGAACAGACACATTTTTGGTCTTTGGCCTATAATGGTACATACATCTTATTTGTTATTTATCATTTCTATTTGTTAGTTGTTATAATGTTACTTCATCTCTGTAGGACATTGAAAAAACCCCATAACCTCGTTGGGAATTGTTTCCATGGTATTTTTGGCTTCATGTCCAAAAAGCCCTTTCTTGAAATTATAAATTCTTTGGACAAACAAAGATTGTACACATCTTACAATAAGTGTGGGAAGGAAACCACGGTTGAGGTTTAGGGTATGAACATTGTGATTATTGGTGGTTGTCTTGTACTGAGATTTCTAACTTGTGCTGTATGCATTGAGATAATGATTATCATAATGATGACGTCTGTTTGAAGTGACTTTGACGGTCAATAGCTATGACAGTGCCTCTTTAGATTAACATATTATTTGCAGTTCTGGGAGGGCTGTCATATCATGTCTGCTTCTTTCCCAGGCTTAGCCCACTATCTTCACTTGTGCTCGCCCCCCCGAGACAATCTGAGTAGTTGTTAATAATTCATTATGAGTCATAAATGTCATATTAGACAGTAGACCTGGGAGAAGAGGGTGAAGACGAGGGTATTGGTAGTAGAGGTTCTTCAACTTAAACAAGCAATAGTACAGAAATGAGTTGCTTAATGGAGCAGATCAGTTGAGACACAATGGCTGCTAATTTGATCCGCTGGATATGTGTTTTCTGAAGGGGAATTTCAGTGTAACTTTGGCTGAAGGTCATCCTTAGAGTTAGGGTTAGGGTTTTGAACGTTATTGTTGTTTTCTTCTTTGGGGTGCCAAAAGAACAAGCAAGCTGAGACATCCTCATGAAATGTTGTTTTTCCACAAAGGATGAAAAATGGATCCAAAGTGCAAAGTATAATTAATGAGCATTTTTTCTATATAATCAAATATATGTAAGCATGTTGATTTTAGTTGGAAGTTCAGCATGTACTGGTCATGCAGCTGTGTAAGCGGTTAAACGGAGTCTAAATAGCTCCTACAATCAGGTGGTGAAATAGTAAGGGGCTCGGCTGCTGCACCATAGGTTGAGTTAGATTTAAAATATGTTCTCATTAACATGTTACACAAAAGAGGGAATTCTAAACCTAATGAATATGAAAAACGTGCAGACTCATGGATATTATAGAGAACCTCTGCAATTACAAAAGCTTTATTAAATGCTTCTTTATGTGCAGAGCGGAAAATCAACAATGGGCATGTTTAAGTGCTAAGTCCATCACCATAACAATTTAAACACTGATGACAGCTTAGTGCTGAAATATGTCTGTTGTTGACTGCTGCTGTGCTTATAGAGATGCATAAAATCCGACTTTCAGATGTCCTCTTTCAATATCATTGCTTATTAAAATATTTCCTTTATACTTGACGACCCGTGTGCCAGTGTTTCGGATATATACCTTCCTATTCGGACAAGGCAACCTTGGTCTTCATGGCTGATTCTCATGAGAAACATGTATTACGTAGGACTTATGGAAATATAGAGAATACAGGACATTCAGTGCAAAACACACAATGCCACATATATTATGTCATGTTCACTTTCAGTATTTTTATGAATACATTGAAAAGCAAGTCATGTCATTTTGGATTGGCAATCCTGACACTCAGGACTGAGAGAACTGCTGGTTTTAAGTAGTTAATTACATTCACATGGCTTCCCGGGAGCAATTCAATCCCTGATTAGATAGGTGGGATGGAAAGCAACGGGGCTCTTTGAGAGTTGGCTTCAACGTGCCATACATGGGGAAAGATATTCACTCACCACTACAAACCCTAAACCAGGATCAAGATCAATCCTTCGGTTGTCACTCTGTTCCAAACGTACGTAATTGAGGTTTGAGTCTGACTCGTGCAAAGCACATACACCCCCATCCTTAAGGTCGTAATCAGTAGCATGAGAACAGGCTGATCTTTTTTCCCTGGCCTGATCCCATCCGGCCCTATATCCAGGAGCCAATCTTCTAAGGTCTGAAGACAATAACCTCACATCAAAGTCCCCTCTTTCTCTCTGAAAAGGTAATAAAGTACACAAAATGTGTGCTGACTTCTCTCAAGATATTTGTGAAGGTTTGGTCATTGTTGTCATAATTTGGTGCTTTTTTTGATCGGTGAAACAACGGAGTAAATAAGCTCGTCATTGGCATATTGTCATGTAACTGTTTAGTTTAATTTCCTTTCCCTCATGAGAAATAACACACGTGGGTTTTGTGTGTGAAGTAAGGACACAATTATGACATATAATAATATAATGCATATATAATCAATACATGGCTGAACACCAATTACCAAGTCAATACTAAGGTTAAACTCTGAAAGTGGGCCCATGTCCCAATTTGACCTTCATGCGCCGATGGGCCAAGTCGCATGCCCCAAACCCAGCTGGCTGTTCCAATTATACCAACTGTTAAGGCCATATGTGTCCCTGCCTCGTCCCTGTCCATCCCCCTGTCTCCCCTGTAGCTCCACCCTACTGATGCCCACCAATGAAGGGCACCTGGTCTGGGAGGTTAAAAACTCCTCGTCCACCACCAGAAGGGAGGAGACAGTTCAGTGTGGGCACTGCTGTAGGTTTTTTGTCGCCTCTCAGTTTGTTTTTGTCGGTCATATATTTGTGTGTAATACCGATCCTCTGATTTAAGTTAATCAATGAATTAGTCCTGGTAAATGTCGACTAATGCGAATGTTCTACCGTTTGGCATTGTTTTAAAGGTCATTGACTTGCTAAAAAATATATATATATATATATTTTCAACTTAAGTCATAAAGAGACATCAGACATGTCACCCAGCAACAAAACGAAACAATTCCGCAATATGCAAACCCAACAAACTCAAGTTACGGAACAACGGAAATTGTTCTCGGTAGTTTAAGTGCCTGTGGCACAGCTATAAATGATACGTCTCTTTACAAAGGAGATCTCATGCAGTATTTAGTGTTGTGCAATGTGCTTTAGTCAAGCCATTAAGCAAGATGAAGGGGAGAAAAATCTGCAGATGCATGACACATAATAAAAACTGGAACAGAGCCTCAGCCCATTAACGATAAAGGGGGAAGTGGAGGATGATAGGCACACTAATGCATATTAAGCACAACAGTATTGCTGGCAACTACCATCACTAGTCTTTATGTGGAAAAGGGTTTAATGGATAATTGATTAAGCCGTAAATTAGCACCCCACAAACAAGCAAATCAAAAGAATGAAGACAGGCAATTTTTCACTGGCATCGGAATTCGCCAATGGAAGCAGTTGAGGCCCTGAGAGGAGTGTATGGAAAAGCCCTGCCGTTTTCTCCATCGGTCCATCAATGCTTCCAGTGGATTTCAATGATGTATTCCTCCTTTCCATTCACCAATCAATATTTGATCACTTTCTCCTTTAACCCTTTCATTCACCCATTCATTCACTTCTCACTTCCTCCATTAATACGCGTTTTGTTCCGAGTCACAAACAATTGTGACCTTGGACCACCTCCGTCACCCTGACAGGACCCTCTCCCCTGGAGAGAACATTTCAGCGAGTGAAATGCAACGGACAGAGCCAGCAGGCATTTGACATTTCTCTGACATTTCCATTCCCCCCCCCCTCTCCATTCTTTGTACATACACCTGCTTGTAAACAGTATGATGGCTTTACACAAAACCTAGCATTTCTTTGTTTTAACAATGGCCGACTGGGAAGCACATAACCTTTTACAAATGCGAGACCTCAAGATCTCTCATCCTTTAGATCTCACTTCCAGCTTGTCCCCACCTTGTACCATGAAAAAGAGAAACATTACATGTCGGCAAGTGCATGCTGAAGGAAATAAAAAGAAAAGGGCATATATTACAGTATATAGCTGCGTTGGTTCTCCCTCTCTCGTCCTTCAAATAAAATTGTCCTTCTTAACCTAACTAATGTCCCGTTACCTAACACTGCCATGGTTACATTATTTTCCTCCCTGACCTTCTGTTTCAACAGAAAATGTATCAAATTAAGGAGGAAAGATGCCATTTTATAGGGATATTACTCACCATTTAGCTGCTATGAGTTCTCGTTCGCTCAGATTCTATGAGCGTGAATGTAAACATAATGTAATACTCTCCTGCAATCAAAGCATTAAATGACTTAAAGTACATAAGCATAATTTGCTTTCTAAGAATTTTTTGGGTGGCATTTTTTGGGACTTTACATTAGACATCTTAAATTTAACAAGGAGTCCCAAAAAGTTATCCCTAGCCAAAGTGGTTAGAAACTACTAGTTTAGTAATTATAGCTTCCATAGTAAATGTTTTTTGACATTGCATTATATCTTAAATTTAGTGGTGGTGAAATAATTAAAAGGAGATGTACTTTTAATAATGTAATATTAGTATTTCCAATTATGATTTCAATTGCCTTAAACGTTACAGTACTCAATGAATAATTCAACATAATTGGAATAAGAATACGTATGTGCAGAAGCACGTGGGTTTTCTACCACATGCAGATGTAGTGTACACAGTAATGTGAATGAATATACATATAATGTACACACACCATTAATTAATCATCGCCTGCAGAGTGTACCAATGCTGAATGTCATCATTCAACATTGCAGACTTGCTGAGTCTGAATGAGGAAAGAAGCAGTGTCTCTGCAATATTCAAATTGCTGTCTTACACCGCACTTAAAGGTCAGCTCAGTCCTTAGCAGCGGCATGATCTGAGAGGCAAAATATATTCATGTTTGTCCTAACACTGGGAAAAGGCTGCCTTGTATTCCAGACATGTTCTCTTCCGCAAGAGGATGTTACTGCCTGGATTCCTTGTGCATTCGTTATGATAATGTTCTGATATGCAAAGCAGGAAAAGGATGGGGCAAAAAATGCACGTTAGAAATTAAAAGCAAAAAAAGTTAAACTGAATGATAAATAAGTAGTTTAAACCAGCGGCATTCAGGCAGAACAGGCAAGCAGTTTTCCTCTCTATCTCTCCGAACGGTGTTTTGTTCCATAAAGGATCTGCTGCCTGTTTGCATTTATCCTGTTATTTACTGGCAACTCCGGGTCTCAGTAGGCAATTTCTCTGAAGGCCAGGTTGGCTTCCAAACGTTGCATCTATTGTTTCTGTCGTTTAATTTTCATGGGCATGAGCGGAGCTTGGTGTTGATATTACCATCCCATCACTGCATCCTCCCCTGGCTGCACAGTTCTTGCTCCATGCATTATTGGGCTTTAAATGTCTTTCATTCCTGTTAGAAAGAGTCAGTCTCGCCGCAAGCTCACCTGCTGATTCTCCGTGAGAATTGTCGAATACGATGCATATTTGTGACTGTAGCGACACCAGAACTGATGATTTTTTGGGGGGGATTAGTGTGTGTAATGCACTTGCCCACTAGAATAATACTCCAATGGTCTTTTCTTCCTAACATGTACAAGCTTGAAGCAGCAAGCAAATGTTGTTTTTCCTGCCCTGGTGTCAATCTGTAAAATCAATTTATCGCTCCCCGAATGGTTTAATAGTCTGTGATGTGCATTGTGAGCGTTGAATTTTTACAACACTGTAACAAGGAGAGCTAATTATCTCCCCGGTGATGCATGCAAGTCTGCATGTAAAGTATCAGTTTAAATGATATATAACAAATTTAAATGAATCACATTTCCATATGACTTTGTGAGAATGCGAGCATGTTTCCTTGTACTAACTAACCTTTCCTCTATTGCAACATGCTGCTATTTTCATATTTCTATTGTTGTTTTGAAGTGAGTTTTTCCTCTAGTGCTGACTTTCGGTAAATCATTCTAAGCCACTCTTCCCAGATTCATTTATGTGTTTTCTATTTCATATGAATCTTTTGGGGATGTCAAAAGTGTTTAGGGTAAAGAAAATCTTTTTTGGCTCTTTCTTCTACTCCTCAGTGCTCTTCCTGTTTTTATTTGGTACTTGTTCGCCCACAGGGATCGTTAATGCTTCACACTGGCAGCCCCGAACACTAGTCAAAGGGGAACATATTTGAAAAGTGTTTTACTTCCGTTCTTTAATATCTATCAAGGTGGTGCAAGTCATCTGCGCACAGCACGCACATGAGCACCGGCCTGTGCCAACATGTTCGTCTTTATGTGACCCAGCACGAAACCTGAGCAGAGTGTCCACTATACAAGTTTGCCAGTAGTGTTGGATGATCTCAGCACACTGCAGTGGTTCTTTATGGGTACGGTAAGCCCCCAAGGAAAAAACAAGTCGCCACCCACACGCCACACTAAAATGAAGTACAGTTTGTCACAAATACTCAGCGTGCACTGTTTGTAACACTGCTTTAAGGTTGTTTTATGGCTGGCAGTGTGTCGTGTGCATAGGGTTTTTCGAGTATCTGATTCAGGAAAAGTTTGATATTTGCTCAGAACTTTCTATGTTTGTTGTATGTTTACTCCCTTATTTCTCTGGGTAGATAAATGTCAATCTGAACTGTGTTTGAGTAAGTAAGTAGGGAGCATTTTCATTCACTAGGATTGCTTGTCTGGAAACATGGATTTACAGAACATACATTAGGTGCCTGTATTTTGCACACTAAATTAACTAGTTTCGTAAGACAAAACCTGGGTCTCCAGGGCTAATTTCCTGCTGTATTTACCTACACTGGATTAAGCACCATGCCTACTGTTCCCGAATCCACACTGCTCACCAAACCATGGCAAATTGCCCTGATTGGCCGACATGGAGAGGAAGTCAGGGCACTTGGGTTCTTGCCTGTTGGGATTTATTGCCCTGCACAGAACAGACTAATGGCCCATTGGCTGCAAACAGGGAGCAAAAGGAGGCTGCTGCTACTAATGAGGACTGTCTGTGAGGAGAAGGTAGAGAGAGAGAGAGAGAGAGAGAGAGAGAGGAAGCGGAGGGGAGAAACCGGGAAGCAGCGCAGACAAAGAGAGGGGGATGGCAGACGGAGTGAAGGGGGCAGAGCAACAGTGAGAGAGACGGAGATGGTGACAATAAGCAAGAGAAGTGACAGAGTGACAAGTGAAGAGTGGGAGGCGAAAAAAGGAGAGAAATGCAATAAAAGAGTGTGAAGAGAGGGACATCGGGGCGAATATAGAGCATGACTGAATAACATGTTACAACGGTGTGTTAGTTTTTACATTTGGTTCGAAATTTGGTAATTATATGGGTGGGTTGATATTTAATTTTTAATCTCTGTGGGTTCAATGGAGAGATTTTAGGCCAAAGTGAATTCAAAGTCTACAATAACTCCAAACTAGTTTTGCTGTTATCTTATCACCCCATTCACATAAACAGTGATAACTTTCGCTTTCGATGCATGCTGGGTCCAATCCTGTGTCTCTGATACGCTTGCCTGCGGAGCTAATCATTTATAGTATATTATATATATATATATATTAGTGTCATTATTATAGACGATAAAACTGTCATTTTATCTGAGCATCCTGTGCTTGATCAAAATATTTTAATGCCAAGATATCCGGTGATCCCGGAGAAACGAATCTCCTCAAGCCAAACCCATAAATCTCCAGCTCTTATACGTGAGCGTTTATTTATTTCCTTACCAATTTTGCAAAGAATATTTGTGAATTTAGTTGACTCTCTTAATTCATATCAGCTTGAATGAGAGAGGCCATGTCTCCAACCAGTGTTTGCTTTGTCTGTTCTGTGACACAGTGGAAACGCGGAGGGCCAACATGGCAGTCTCCGTGGAAGAGGACGCACTCCTTTATGTAGATATAAAGAGCTTATTCTAATAAAATGGAAAACCTTTCTGGGACACATTACGACATATTACCAGCAGGGGATCAATACGATTGAGATCTTTTGATTCGTAGCCTTTCCCTCTGTCGTTAGCACCCTGTATTTGAGCCGAATGCAGGAGACACACATCACAGACGATCAGATCACAACATGATGCGAAAAAGCAAACAAACAAACAAAAAAAGAATCCTAAATTTTTTCCCTGCCTTGCACCCCCACTGCACCCCAAACACCCACGTCTCTGCAAGCGATCGGCAGTTAGCAGGATGATAAAGTCAACGTTTACTGGTCCCTCTGTAAGATTTGTCGTCGGGGGGCCACGGAGAATCCTTCTTTGTCTTTACCGGCTGTGACCTGCAGTGGAACGACTCCGGGGTGTCGAGGTACTCGCAGCGAGTTATTCCCGCGGCAGTGTTGAGGAGCAAGCTGCCACTGGCTCAGCAAACACAAGGCACAGAGGCTAAATGCCTGTTCCTGCCAGGGGAACAAGGAAACCGCGGCGAAACATTATAGGCCGGAGCAAACTGCACATCACTGCCTCCATTTACGTCTCCGAGAAAAAGAGGATGTCATGACAACCCGCTGCTTTAAGTAGCACTGTAAAGGTAGCACATTTATAAGCCCGAAGCATCCGTCCCACCTCTCCACAGTAGTGTTGTAGAGCTCCATCCACTCTGCGTTATTGCTCTCGCAGATTTTTTTTT
Source organism: Colistium nudipinnis (assembly GCA_016785305.1). Classification (NCBI taxonomy): domain Eukaryota; kingdom Metazoa; phylum Chordata; class Actinopteri; order Pleuronectiformes; family Rhombosoleidae; genus Colistium; species Colistium nudipinnis. Next base: position 744,881 of record JAFBJU010000787.1, read on the forward strand.
TTCTTCGATTAGCTAAATTCATATAGTCAATAATAATGTTATGTCTCTCAGTTGGCTTATATATCCAGTCATCACAAAGTCATTTTAGAGAGGAACCCTTCAAGCCAAAGAGCTTTTGTCAGCTTGGTAAAAAAAAAAAAAAAACCTGGGACAGATTCAATCGTGGTAGCCCGGTGTTTCTTACGTTCAGGCGACTGGTGTTCGTTAAAATGTTGGTTTGCAGCGCAAACTTGAAAATTCAGTCTTTACAGTGATGTGCAATCCCTCCATGTTTGGGAGGGGCCCTGTTTCTGGGAATCAAAAGGCCAAAACTAAAGAGCAGCACCTTGTGGTCACCTCTGAAACTCTCTGCCCCCCCTCATCTACACAGGGATCTGTGATTTCTTTTTTTTTAATCGTGGTAGCCCGGTGTTTCTTACGTTCAGGCGACTGGTGTTCGTTAAAATGTTGGTTTGCTGCGCAAACTTGAAAATTCAGTCTTTACAGTGATGTGCAATCCCTCCATGTTTGGGAGGGGCCCTGTTTCTGGGAATCAAAAGGCCAAAACTAAAGAGCAGCACCTTGTGGTCACCTCTGAAACTCTCTGCCCCACCTCATCTACACAGGGATCTGTGATTTCTTTTTTTTTTTTTTTTTTACAACCGTGTGCCTGACGGTGTACAATCCCATCTGTCGAGCCAGAACGATCGTTAAAAGATGCATAAATATATAAGAGAGAACAGCTTCAAAGTCTGATCTTTATAGCGCCAGCCCTTGCAAACAGTCTGTGTCCGAATGTGTTCATGATTTAGTCATCTACCCGAGTTCTTTTTGCTCATTCCTCGCTTTGCCCGCTTTTTTCATCACTGCTCTTCTGATGCAACTGCGCACCATCCATCTCGTCACTTATTACCATCTGAGGTAACACATTGGATCGAAATCGATGCAGTTGAATTCCTTTCTTTGATCTATTATTTCTGACCTTACGTCGAGCTTGCATTACTTAAGATCATTTATGCATGTTGCACGTGAGGAGAATTCTAACTTATTTGGCTTATTATAAAATATCAAAAATCAGACCGTTTTCTTTTTTTGTATCTGGGAATGCATATGACCTTGGGTGAGTAGTTGCATAGCTGTAAAAACGCAACGCAAAGACCCCAGTCATTTGGCTGCCTGCATGCTTCAGGCTCATAAATGTGCTACCTTGACAGTCTGCTTGTAGTTATGATCAAGTACATTTTAAGAACGAATAATTAGTCATTGCAAAAGTGATTTAGATAAGATGGCAAACTATTGTTTAAATACAGTATCTCGTTTGTGCAGCATGATTGGCTTTTTCAAACAGCGACACAAAACCGCTAAATAAAAAACTGACACCAGCAACATGTTGCATGTTAAATTGATGACTTCAGTTTAGGGATATTCAAATACAGCTTTATGTTTTGTTCAAGTCACTTTGTGACTGTGAATTCTACAGTCGTTACTACATATGTTGTTATCCAGTGCTGCAATTCTGTGTGTTTTATCTGATTGTTTATGTGTAGCCCCGTCTGCGTAACACCATCTATTCATGACTTTACATGACGTTATTTATGAATATAATTCAGGTCAACCATACAGAATCCATTCTTCTTCTTTGTTTGAGATATTTGTAATGGGCTACAAGGTTTCACTTTCTTACCCTGGGGTGGTGCCTGAAGCATAGCAGCGTTGCATCGGCACGGTGCGTGTGATATCAATATATTTCAATAAATGAATATCTTCCAGTATTTTCAAGTAGTTTGAAGTTTGTTTTAAATATCTGTCATTGCAGATCCCGTTTCATCCCCTGTGCCACAAAGCATGTGCTTATACCGATCCATCCACCTGAAATAAATGGAATAAATAGATTGTTGAATTTGAGAGGGATGCATGTCTTCTCTGTTATATTCCATTTGGAATGACAGAGTGAAATAACATCTGTAGATATATTTTTGATGTTTTCTTCATTCCATCTGTGTCTGCTCGTATCTCCCCCTGCCTCTCTGACCTTCCAAACATGGAGAAAAACCTAGAAGCCATACCTCCTCTCGGGCACAGTGGAAGTCCTCTGACACGGTCCATTACATTGCGCTTGTTCCAATTAAAGCCGACACCATTTGCTGTCAAGAGCATGGTGATACCATGCAGAGAGGTAACCCGCCCCTGCTACACCTGCTGTCCACAGGGTCTCGGTGTATCTGGATGTATGTTAGGGTGTTACATGGAGATCTATACTGGCAGGCGGCATTCCTCCGATCTTGAATGGACGATCTGGTTTCCCAGTTAATAAACATAATATGAAATTCAACAGTATGAAACTAATTAGGTTAATGTGAGAACAAATGCTCATTTTTTCCACTTAGAAATAATTGAAAATCTGGATGATTAATATGCAATGGTGAGCAATTAAATTAAAGATCCACTTTCATTGCATTTCATCCTGCTGCACTTTACATATTTCATTCTCATTCTCATCATGCAAAGGAACCTTAAGACTTTTTACCATATTTTGTAATGCGGTTTGGTTAAACTACTTTCCGAAAAAATCATCCGTGATGACTGTTTATGCAATCTGCTTTGACTGGAACTTTTCTCTGAGTGTCTCATCAAGCAGAGTAATGTTAATGTACAGAATCAGGGGACAGGAGAGCCCCCATGGAAAGTATCTGGTGGGCACTTGAGGCAATGAGGCTGAGAGAAAATTAATCAGAAGCCCCCCCTTTTAATGAAATGACCCCAAGTAAAGTTGTAGAGAAGCTCAATATGTTTCCTCTGCAGCGGGCTGCAGTCCGCCGCCCATCCAGAACCAATCTGTGGCTTATGATGGCGGCAGGGGAGAAGATACATTAGGCCTCCCTTCAGTGAGTAATGAATGGAACTAATAGGAATAGGCAATCCTGGCCCACTACTAATAATATGTAGAAGATGACTAGATGCAGCCTCTTTTGTTTGTTTGCACTTTCTGGGGCTTGTAGTTTTTACAATAATAACGTGTTACCTCTGATGAAGGGGAGTCAGATGTTTTGTCCAGAGAGGGTTTTTGGATCGGAGCAGGCCTTTGTGTAAAAGCGGCAGGCCCGAAGTGGGATTGGCAGCGGGGCTGGAGCAGAGCTGGTCCTGGACTAAAGCAGGCGACACAGAGGATTGAGCTGGAAGCGGCTTGGTGGCAGAAGTGGCAGATGAGGAATCTCTGAATCACAGGGAAACAGATCATTGGCAGCGAAGCAAAGGTAACACAAAGAATGCAACAGAAAGTGGCCGAGAATGAAGTGATGAGCTGGGCTCCATCAACTGCTGTGGTGCGGTAGATGACGGACCAAAGTTTCAGTAGAGGCTCCAAACACAGACAGAGATACCCACGGTAAAAGAGACTAATTGGGCACTAGCGACAAAAAAAATGAGAAAAAACACTAGGAACCAAGGAAGAATAATATAACCCCGACAATATTTGATAGCCTTCAACGTGTAATTATTTCCTGCTCAGGTATGCTGTTCTGATGCAGTCTACCTCTGACCTTCCTTGAGGGGGGTTGAGCATATGGGTGCATTAAATGAATACCCCAGAATGATCAATGAACTAGCACATTAATGTAATTTAACGAAGCTCATGGCAGACCATTGAGAAACAAAATCCATTTGGCAGAACTGGCCATAAGGGCTAATAATCAAACATTGATTCCTAAAGCACTTTAATCTGGTTGGAATGAACGTGATGGTTTAACAATTTAAATGTTTCTGTGAGAATGAATTAACACAAAATCAGTCGCGTTAAAGTGGTCTACCATGTTCCCTAATAATTAATCCGTTTAAGCATATACACTCATAAGACCCACTAGGAGTGATTTTCTACTTTTTGTAACGGCTCAAAAAAGATTGATTTACTTGTGCTGATCATTTCTTTTCCCCGACGAACAGCCAACTTCTGAGGGAGTTCTTTTCTAAGGGCTTTGGCTGCATGTTGGAGTGATGTAACCTATCTGTATGTCAGACAATTCTCTATCCACTATTTATGAAGGCTCATGAAAGGCAATGTAGAATTGCCAATAACCTTTTGCATGGGCTGATATTTTTCAATTGAATCGGACTCAAGAATTCATTTGAGGAGCTCTCATCATTTTCAATGTGTGGTCACGTGCTGCTAAGAGAAAAAAAAAAAGCATGGTGTCACAGGACATCTTTTTACATTGATTATATATTAATATGTGTCAATAAATACTTAACAACTGGAAAGAAAAGTTTAAAAGTAACCAATTACTTTTTTGTCAGCCAAAAAAAAATCCCTCACAGCAATTAACGTTCTGGGAAGCCATGAAAGAGGTTCCTGTCAGTAAAACATGGGCAGCATCCTTAATGCCAAGTGGCTGAGTTGTGAATAATGCAAGGACATGGACTCCATCAAAAACAGCTTTAATTGCGTCCCCAACCCCCACGCCTCCCCCATTTACTGTTGGATTGGCTGTAAGTGAGTTTGCAGGGGAGCAGCTACTCCTGAAATCCTTTTAAAATGGCTCGGGGGCTTAATCAATCGTCCTCCACTTACAAGGAGGTGTAAGTGTGCGCGCGCGGGCATTTGTTTCTTCGACATGCCCGTGTGAATTCGCAGATGTGTAAGCATCACAATAAAGTGTGTGCATGAATACGTGTGAGACTGGGAATTGCTTCGTGTGCAGGTTGGGTTCGTGGCGTGTGCCTGTACTGGCCGGAGCAAAAAATAATACCATCCTTTACCAGAACTAAAGAAGGGGAAGCTGCTTCTGAAAAGATCCTCCTTTTTTTTATTCACCTTGCACTGCCACAAAGCAATCCCTCAGCATGCTTCCTGCTGACTGGCTACATCTCTGAGCAGGGAAAGGGAGGGCGGCGAAAAAAGGAGTAATATGGCCTTTGAGAAGTTTATGTTTTCCCTCTGCTCCCCTAACACCCCGAATGCTGCCCTTAATTCCCTCCAACATACAGAGAGACTGGGCTTTATGGCTGGCATATTACGTGTGAGCTGTAGCCTTTAAAAGACACAAATGACTCATGTGAGGTGGTGCTTATTATAATGTCTGCAGCCGAGGGAGCAACTAAACCCAACCGAGGGGGAAAAGTGGAGTGTTCCCCCCATTTCTACAAAAACAAAACTTGGGGCAATGCAGCTGCGTGGCTCCATGTCCATAGCACACTGGAGTTGTGACTGAATCCTGGTAGTTGAAGGGGGCTTTGAGCTGAGGGACAAAATTGGTAGAAGGATGCTTGTCTTGTTGTTTTCTTTGCGTGTATGTTGTTGGTTGAAGCTTAGACAAGAAACTGAGGCCACACATAGAGAATGTCTTTGACGTAGGAATCCCTTTTTTTTTTTTTTGGCCGAGCTATAGTGGTGCTGTTGAATTCGCAATGTCAACCAGACTGTCCACCACTTTGGTCTCAGAGAAAACATCAGCAACAATCCCTTTTTTTGTTTTTCATAGGGTTGATATTTTTGGTTTTGCAGTGTATGTATTTCCAGGTTTAGAGCTAAATGTCTACCTGAACATAAATTGGGTTCAAAAAAGAGAACTTGTTCTCAGCCTGAACAATGATCATGACTTTCATCACAAGTTCATTTCACAGTTTCAATTATTCAATTCATGTATTTTCCGTGGCACCGCTTGACCAAGTCAAAGATTTCACAACATTTAAACGGGTGAGGAGAGAGCAGCTGAGAGTGGCGGTTATCGCGGAGTGGCTGATGACTTAAGGTCAGGCAGAGTAATTAACTGCAAAGTTCAGAGAGGGAGAAGCAGCTGTGGTGTGTCTACCTCACACCCTGTGTGTCTGACCACCTGGTGGAGGTTTGTGGAAAATGGTGTTTTGGACACAATTTCGAATCTGGCTTAAAGCAGGTCTTTGACTGAGACTGAGCATTCCCGCCTGTCAGGAACCACATCGGGCCTTACGGAAGAGGACACGGGTCTGACAACAGCGTGACAATTAACTCTCAAAAAGGTCGAGGATTGAGGTTAAATTGTCTGAATTTCAAGCAGGATGTGGAATAAAAAAATCCTGAACAGAGGGCAAGACCTTATCCTGCCCTACGGAAAGGCATCAACATATACATTTATTAGAAATATTGTCCCCTTTAGACTCGGATGTCAAGTGAGGGTTTGCTCAGCAATGGCTGAGTACAGTGAAAGCAGGGACCGGCATAATGCGAACACTTATGAGGAAGATAATGAGCCAAACAGGAGAGATCCCCACTGAGAGGAGAATTGCAATTCAGTATCACAAGTGCGAGCTGATCGAGCTCTCACTTTCCACTACAGTACAGCTCTCACCTCACCACAGGAGAGACACTTGAAATATAAATAGGCTCCAATGGTGTTTTAGCCAACAGCGATTATATTTAAGCTATCGCTTGCTTAAATATACTTATTTTCATGAATCACACTAAGCAACACAAAAGTCAGGAATTGGATTAGGTAAAAATCCGAGTGAATGTTTTGTTTTTTTGGGGTTTTTTTTCCGTTTTCACCATATCCACAATGACGGTTACAAACAACGCAGAGATGTATGATAGGAATAGTGACAGTAAAAAACATAATAAAAATTAACTGACGCGTATGAATTCAAGATCGAATACATTTCATTTAATATTTTGAATCTCCAAATTAGCAGTAATCGTTGACTTTTGCCAAACTACGGCTGACACAGAAAAAAAACAAATGCCAAATCATTTTGACTCACGCTGTTCAACACAGTAACAGAGTCTACTTACATGGTATGAAATGCTTGTTAAGACTACTTATCAGAATAAATTGAAAGTTCGATGACCTCTCATCCATCTCGTATCTTGTTTTTCATGGTCATTAATAAACACTGTCTCCATTTTTATTGTGAAAATATATCACAATGGGTCTTCAGGGTAGTTTTAGTGCACTGACAAGGATGAACGCCCCCCCCCCCCCCATCCACGACTGTATATTTCATTGTCAAAAAGGAAATAACTTGAAGTTTCCCTTGACCTCTGGAGTCCATCAGTCATTGAGTCGAGCAGATAAAACATTACGGTTTCCTGTTTTCAGTAACACTATCCCAGAGGGCACCACGGCCCGAAAATGTGTTGGTGATGCAGCGCAGCAGCTAATGATTCACCGGCACACTTCAACGGCTGCTCTCACTAAGTGAGGGTGATCGCATCAATATCGCCTCGCCCAGCTTGTCGATACGCTCCTCCCTTTGCACCTCAGGTAAAACCTGGGAAAAACTGTTCGTTACAACATGGCGAATTGAAAATGTGTGTTCATCAGCAATTCAAAACAGCATCAGAAAGGTCATTTGTCCAGAAAAAGAGGTGTGAATCACAGGCTAATACTGAAAAATAAAAAAAAATAAAAAGAATTTCTCTAAATTTGCTGAGGTGTTTATTTCCTTGTTAGCATAGTTTTGTTATACTTAATTTGTATGCAAAATGCTTCATATTATCTGCTTAAAAACTATATTTACATTTCTTAGTTCATGCTTTTCTTCTTCCCCAAGCCTCTTAAGACAAATACCAAAATTTCTTCGAAATTAATTTGCAAGGATGTTGGGTGCCATCGGAAGCAAACAGGCCACTGATTTGAGGCTAATTTATGACAGGCAGTAAAAAATATTGACCTGTGTGAATCTGTCTTTAAGTAGCAGATAAAGTGTACGGAGTCGCACTTTTTTATGTTCTGCACAGTCTCACGAGGCTTTTGTTCCAAAGAGTTAGTGTGAAACGCACTCATACATATTTCATTGAAGCACATCTGCATAATGTGATTTGTTGTGCGATCGTGAACATTTCTTACCTTGAACTTTGTTCCAGCAGAAATGTCACAGTGCTTGTCTTCAACATCTGCTGGTGATTACCGCGGCAGTAATTATACCTCTGCAGAGAATGACACTGGGTAACCTGAATCAAGCCTCTCAACATTGCAGACAAAAAAGGTAAGTCCCTGCGGTTCATTTTGCGAGTTAACGTTAACATTTCGACCTCCACGGTATTCCTCAGGCAAAGGTCTTAGGCTGGATTTTGTTTGTTGGGACTTTTTAATGTATGTATTTTGTGCTGTTTTGAGTTTTGGGGTTGTCTGTGTTTTGCTTGTGTACTCTCTTTCCTGGTGTATCGTGTCTTGTCCTGCTTCCTGTTTTCTTGTATAGTTACTCTGCGTGTGTGTCCCTGTCTAATTTTACTTCCTGCCATGGTTCAGTTTCCCTCCTGTGTGATTGTCTAACCCCGCCCCCATCATTAGTTCCACCTGTGTCTTTTTTTTCAGTCGCACCTGTGTCTCATCCTCCCCAGTGCATAAGGTGTCTGGGTCTGCCATTGTCTTTTGTTGGACCATCTTTTATGTTCCTGAGTGCTGAGGTTGTAATGTGAAGACAAGTTTAAAAAGGTTGAGAAAGGAGAGGATTTCAAAATCACACACACTGGCTTCGTGAACGTAAATGCCAGATACTATAACATTTTTTTTTTGTTTCGCAGATTATGAACCAGGCTGTCATGAAGCAAAATTATTGTGCGAAAAAGATTTCTATAACTTCACTGGCTTGTTTGTGGTCAATGTATTACATTTGTTGTGGTTCATCTGCGCTGCGTCTTTATCAATTGATTATTATTGTCAAAACAGTGGGAGAGAGTTTGGGGGGGGGGGGGGGGGGGGGCGCTTTTCCTTTTTTTGGGGGGGGGGGGGGGGGGGGGGGGGGGGGGGGGTTCGCTTTTCCTTATTGTGTCCTGTGAGATGAAGTTGTGCGTTCACAGTGCACCACACACTCATCCGAAATTACTGTCAACGTCCAGTAGCCCGTGTGACACTCAGTTTTCCTTCACACTATGAGAATTGCAAAGTCTCATTCAGTTGCTCCGGTAGTAGAGTATATTATTAACGATGTAATGTGGACATCGTAAAATAGCATGGATAAACATATCGATTATATTAAAGGAAAAGTCTCACAGTCGATGGTAATTCTGTATGAAGGGATATACTTAATTTCAAGGCCTTGCATATTATATACTGCTCACTTATATTTCTGGACATAAATTACTCTGAGGAATTGTGGTGGTCGACCTTGAGGTCGACTATAAATTCAGTAGTCTCACTACAAAAACAAGCCATAATCATAATTAATACGGCTGGCTACTATCACACAAATCTAGTGTTTCGAAATTCCCCATGCTATGAAATTCAACACTTTAATGTATTATAAAATAATGAAAGATCACAGTTACTCCCAGACTGTGACCAAAAGTTACTTTCCATTCAAAAGAGCAAATATGGTCCGAGAGCCAATTGTAGGGTTGGTGTACAAAGAGCAGGAATTAGATGAAGAGGTGTTTCCTTTATGAATTTAAAAAATGGTTTATTATTATTGTTTATTGTTTTTCAATGAATGGTTTACAAAGTTATGTGCGAATGATTTTCTTTTAGCTTTATTTCTGGAAGATGGCATAAATTGATAGGAATGCAGTCAGCCATTTATAAGCCTATATCTTCTGCCTGGCCCTGTTAAGTCCATATACTGTATGACTCATAAGTGAGTTTGTACTAATAAAGTCTAATAGTTTCAACTGAAGCTATCGATGAGTAATTCCCAAATTCAAAGAACAGACGGGACCGAAACACGAATGTTACAGCGTTTACACAGTGAAATATGATCTTTAGCTATCTGCTAGGTTGTTAATTCATAATAATAATGGATTTCGTGCGTGTCCACTTGAATTGGGTTGGGAGGGATCACCGGGTCTTTAATGCAGAAGAACGCCGGTAGAAAACCATTTTCTCCAGCCATAACTTCAACCCCCCGAAAAACTTTGCCGAGGATGATCTCATTAGTGTCTCGGCAACTTGTGGGACAAATTGTCCAGATAAGTCGATCTCCGATGTTGAGGAGAGGCACCGTGAAGCATAACTAGACATTCTAAAAGGCTCCTGTCTTATCCGGGCGAGTGCCTCGACAAATAGGGAGGAGAGGAACGGCGAGGGAAAGAGACGGAGGTGAAGACAGAGGTGGCAGAGGAGGGGGAATCAGCCAGGCGGACTGGAAACCCTGTCGAAGGTTAACGAGCAGAAAGATAATGTTTTAGCTCCAAACACGACCCCTTCACTATCCGGAACCCTGGCAAGAGGGATTATTGAAGGAGCCGGGTGTCAAGATAGAGAAGTTTATGAGTGTGTGTGTGTGTGTGTGTGTGTGTGTGTGTGTGTGTGTGTCGAATTTTATCGCAACCTAAATCTATTTACAAGGTAACATTATGTCTTCCTAAACGTGCGCACTATTAAATATTAAGGTGTGTGGGGCTCTTAAGGTCAAGTAAGGATTTTTTGTAATTATATTGAGACGTACAAAAGCAATATTTTTCTCATGATTTTATACGTCTTTATCTTTCTTATTTAGATTTCTAAATTTCCGGTTTCAGCTTAAATACACATATATCCTGGGAAAGCAAAATAAATTGAATGAGATGAAGGACATGACTTGTGTAGATTGCCCAGACGCTTTGATTGGGATCCACCGCTACTGTCGGTACGATGTTATGTTTTCCTACGTTTCCTACACATCCAGTTAGCCACACTAAATTCAACCAACAAGCGTGTGCACTCTCAGATTGCCACACAGCAATAATACAACATGCCTGCCAGATTTTGTGTTCACCGCACCTGCCACGGCAAACCCAGTCGGTCGTGGTGTTTCGAAGCCTTCATTCCGCCGTTGTCCTCTTTGTTATGCTGTGGTTTTGTTGTTTCAGAGATGTCCTTTGAGTTGTTCAGTCAGAAATGGGGGAATGTGCAGTTGTCTGGTTGTGTCTGGCTGTTCGTGCAGATGCGCTGTGGTACTAGAATACTACAACAGTGGCGGTATTGTTAGTGGTCAAAACAGTGAAGATGGAGGAAAAAGAAAAAGCTGAAAATTAGTGAAAATGTGAGATCCTGCTTTCAGTGTGAAAGCATAGATTATATTCTTATATTAGGGGACTATTATGACTGAGGGATGCATTTGTAAACAGGAGTTTTAGTTAATATTGTCATCGCTCTCTTGACTGGATGGAGACTGAGCATTTGACCACAATTTAGCCATTTTTTCCCCACACTTCTGTCATTATTGGATGAAGCCCCGCCCCGTGCCGTAGGAATCTACAGGGGAAATTGATTATTAATAGAAAAGTAATTGCTTCTTGGACCTTGCACATGATGAAAAGATTCATTTTGTAATCCTTTCTACTGCCACATCAGGAAGCTTCTTCTTCATTTGCCCTGGACTCTGGTAAAGAACATGCCCTCGTGCACTTTCAGATGTTATTATGTGCTATTGTCTTATTGTTAACGATTCCATGTAAATTACATTATCTTGCATGTTGTGTACGTTGTCCTGTCCTTTTAAGTTAATTCCTCCTTTCAGTGTTCTTTGGGGGTCACATTTTTGGAGGTGTTCATTCATTTGATGGATCTATTTCTTTGATATGTCCAGAGTGATTACCCATGCATAAAAAAGACCAAATTTGGGATGCTTGGAACTTTCCATTGACTGTAATGCCACAGAGGTTGTTGTTTAGGTGAACAAGCAAAAGGTATTGTATGGTATTGTATTGTGGGTGTGTCTGTGTGTGTGTGCAACAATTTTCGAGCTATTTTTACCAACCAATTTTAGCCATCCACAGAGCTTCCAAGTTCATAAAACTGTTATCCTCCAGAGACATGACGTTCGAGGGAAGGAGAGGTGGAGGGAGACGGCGAGAAACGGGAAGGAGTCAAAAAGCCTGCAGAGGGGGAGTAGCAGACGTGGGAAAAAAAAAAACACTGCAGATAATGAGAGCATGGAGATTTGGACAATCAAAGCCACATACAAACAGGGAGCGCCCTATTTTAGAGGGTTGTATGGACTTCTACTTGTAATCACACAAATAGTTGTACTTGTATTTTTGTGAGCACCTCATCAACACGCATTCCATAACCTTATACATACAGTATATATATGCACACACCATGGGAATGACGGCTGGGTATGTAATGAATAATGTAATCAAAGGAAACATCTTGCATGGCTCCAGCATGTTAATATTGAATAATCACTCCCTCATTTCTCTTTAGCTCTCTCTTTTACTCTCACACGCACACACTCACACACCCACGTATTCACACTAACTCCAAATTATTGATGGAATGAAAATAAATGCTGCTAAAAGAACAAATTAGAGGGGTTGGTAAGGGGACACTTCCCCTGCGGGCAAGGGGACTTCAATTACAATGGAGAGCCGTGTTTAGCAAAAAAACAAACAAACAAATAAATAAATAATCAGAGTCATAACTCAAAAAACTATACAATAATAATTGTCTGGTGGATTTTCTGCCCACAATAATCAATTTGTCATATTCAGAGACACACGTATAAGAGAAGCAATCTATTTCACAGCCTGAAAGAATGACTCTTTTCCAATTTTCCTCGTTGACATTTGAGCCGTAGGGATGGAGCACTGCTAGTTTGCATGTTTGTTGGTGAATTTATTTGTTTATATTTTATTTCCGCATGTGCATGCATTTGTGTGCGTTTCATAGAGTAGAAATGTACTTATGTGTAATGTATAATATAGAAAGTGTCCACCTCAGACACAACAAGTCAATGTATACGGTGCATAAAGAAAAGCATATGGACACATGAATGCTACATACACCCACAAACAAAACTGATTCTGTTCCAAGTGTTGATTGCTGTGTGTGTGTGTGTGTGTGTAAAATATTTCTTATGGAGATTTTGCCTTATGATAGGGGTGAACTGTTTCTCGTTTTCCTCATTTTTTCACTCCCATATCTCGCTTTGTTAAATTATTATTCCTGACTGCGGTTGACACAGAGTACCTTGGCGATTGCTGGAAAATGAAAATGTTTTCCATCTTAATTGAAGAAATTGACACGTCGAAAGTTTTTGTATCCGCAAGTCAATGGAAAACAACCTGTTGATCTCAACTATGCTTCATCCAATCACCGAAACAGTAATTTCAGATCACAGCACAGGTCAGACAGATGTCATTTGTAATGTCGGATTTAATAATAATAATAATAATGTCGGAAAAAAATGTCTATACACTCAACACATATGCTGTCAACCATTTACCTGTAACCTCTAAATGTTCTTCCTCTGTATTTCACTGACGCAACATGCAGTCATTTAACTCTCATGACTTTCTCTGACATTCTCTCCCTCATACCTCACAGATTCCTCTTCCACTTACTTACTGCCTGTCTCTTTCTCACCCACCTGCCCCCCCCCCCTCCCCCCTCGCTTGGCTGCACCGCCAACTGGGGTCAATTAATCATCAAATACTATTTGCATATTTACAGTGGGGCCAAGCTAAGCTGATTACTCCTAGTCCAATAGCCGCTAATTCAACAGGGCTTATGCTGGGACATAATGTGACGCGGATTTGGGGGAAAACGGCTTTAGAGAAATCTGACTGGATCTCCTCCCTAAACACCTTTTAAAAAAAAATATATATATAAGAAAAATAAAAAATTAAATAAAAAACAAAATAGACGAACGCAACATCTGTGACCTTCATGAAACACTTTGCTGTGGTGATGATTCTTGAGAAAGATGGTTCTTGTTGGTGCTTTATGTCATTGTGCTTTGTGTAATAAAAGAGTGTATAATATGTGATGTGGCATTGTTGCGTCATTCAGGTCTGCAATCCAGGGTCTGTGTGTGAAATGTTCTGATGTGGAGGTCCTCATAGATTAATTTGGTTCCTGTCCAATGCCCATCTTGACTAATTAAATTTGGACTGGACCCTAGCCTATTTCTTTGGGTATCAGTATGTTTAATACAGAAGGAAAATAGGCCAAATCACAGTGGGACATCACCTGGCAAAAGGATGTGTCAGATGTTTCTGCAGATTCCATGTAGATTACCAATGTGAACGCCTTAGTAATGTCTCAATGGAAGATAAGGGTCGATGACTTTGTTGAGTCGGAAGATCATGCCTCGGTAGTATAATCCTCCAGTTCACTGATCTGTTACTCAAACTGACATCTTATTCCGTGTCTCATTGAAGGTTTTGCAAACCTACTCTACAGTTTATTGTCTGAATCATACTAAACAATGTTTACCATCATCCACAGTCTGTACTTGTTGTATACAAAATAGCACAAGCCCCATGGCTCACGATAAATAAAAATAAGTAATTTCCCAAATGCATACAATCATTGGACTTTTCACAAACAAAACATTTAGATGCTAATGACACATATTAACAGAGTTTATGGGATTGAGAATTCCATTTATTTTCCTTTTACATTGTCTCGATTAATACTACTGCTCCAGGATGGCAGAACCAGGTGTAGCATTTAGTTTCTTTTTCGCTCCTTCCCATCGCTCCCCTCGTTTTGACTATTTTCCCCCCTTTGCCTTTACTCACCTCTCTAGACCTCCAATCACTATCTCACCCTCCTCTACCCTCCTTGCCTGCTTCATAAAATGGGGGGGGGGGGGAGAATCGGGGGGAGTATTACGCAGGGATTAGGTCTCAGCCGGCTTTAATTCCACCTCCTGAAATGAGATCCATGCTGTAGCCAAAGAGAAGGCAGTTCTACCTCCCTCTCTCTCACACAAACACACACACACACAAAGACTTATGTATATTCGTGTTATAGAAAAAACAATGAGTGTAAGGAGAACAGCAAATATAGATAAACCTTGAGTTCCGTACTTTATATCTAGACTTGTCAACCTTGTATCACTGTATTTTATATCAAACAACACAATGAACATTTGAATTACATTCATCGCTTTTCATTTGTTTTTACAAAAAAATGCATTCCGTGACCAGAGTAAACAAGATTCCTGAACTGCTGTCTCAGAGTCCATCACCTACAAAACCCTTTACTTTCGCAGCACATTTTTCAAATTTTACCGCACCTTTGTCAAAATCCCAATCAAAACCGAACAACGTCAAAAAATGTAAATTTCTGCTTCAACCACGTCTGCTGAAAATCATGTAAATATAATGACAATCAAAAAGAAACGTTAGTTCCAAACACAGCTGAGTGCAGTTTAAAGCTGACGACCTAACCAGGTGATCTGTGATTGCCCTCCTTGCTCACAGCAAGCACATCCAAGGAGACCATGGCTGCTGAGTGTTCTTTTTGGAAGTATGGATTAAAGAGGACACGCTTGTGAAGAGAGTGGCGAGTTGCACGGAGCAGAGAAGGAAGAGTAAGACCAAGAGCTGTGGAATTTTCTGGCAAGACAACAGGTGAGACATGCATCCCTCAAGTATTAAACTACCGTTTACCTTACAGTACAATATGTTTAATATTTAACTGGCATTTTGTAAATGCATTGATTGTTTTGTGTTTGCTATTACTGTATGTATGATTCAAAGGTCTCCTCCTGTGGGAGGTGGAGGCCAACTTTGTTTTTGAAATGTCCAGGAAACTGCTTTCATTGATTACCATTACTAACAATGCCATTAAACTGAGAGAAACTTGGGGGGGGGGGAGAGTGCTGGTAGACAAGTAGAGTGCTGGTAGACAATTTTACTTTTGCCAGTGTGAACACTGTCTGCTCAACCACAGTTGCCAGGGTCCTGGGAAAAACGATTTTTTTTAATAATAAACAGATTTTTCTGAACAAATCATGAATTGTTTTTCTTTCATGTGACGCTCTCTGTTGTTAATTTTTTAGAGTTCAGTGTGCTCCGAGTGTTTGCTTCTGGAAGGAACCTTGTTTCAAGTGTTGCAGATGAATGAGCTTATTTTCAGACATGTATGATGTGCTCGGTTTGGTGAGAAATGGTTTTGGAGGTGAGGTGAACTGTTAAGCTAAAATGAATGTTTGTAATCTACATTGTGTTAAGATTTTTGAAAAAGTCGTTTCAGTATTGACCAATGCATATTCGCAATTGAAAACAAACAACCCCTACAATGAGGCTAGATAATCACATTCATCTTATCTCTTTACTGTACCATGTTTTTATAATGTTTGTGCCGAATGTAAATCTACAAAAAATAGACAAACATTTGCGTCTGATGGTTTGCTGGATATAGGCAAACCCATACTCAACCCAACTGTAGTGTATTCTGTTTAAATAGCTTTTTCATGGCTTCAAATAAAAAAATATCCACTCAGAGATACCGAGACAAATATATTTGACGATGCTGTGTCTAAATGAGGAATGGTGAAACAATGATAACTTACATTTGCAATTAAAACAGCTTGGCTTCACGATTCGTGATTAAAATCAGTGTGAAGACACAGTAAATTATGCAGCGTTATTTTTATTGGAAGACGGAAAATAAACGAAACATTGTTTTCCTTTTGAGTGCTTATTCACTCTATGTGTATGTGTTTGAGAAACAGCAAGAGTGTGGGTGTGGACACTTCAAGACAGTCATTGTGTGGTCAGCATGTGAGGTTTTACTGCCCCCTAGTGGCATCATGTGCAGGGATAGCTGGCCAGTTATGAAATTATTATGTGTGAAATTGCATTTCAGAAAGGTTAAACAACATTCACTGGGCTGAGACTGAGAGTGAGACTGACCCGTGGCTCAGGAAATGGGGATGATTTTATTCTTGTGTCGTGTTCTGTCTGTTGAAAGAAAAGCAGAATAAAAGCTGATGCCTAGGGTGAATTAAAAAAGTGTGTCATTTACATTTTTGCGACAGAGCTTTACCTATATCGCTTCTGGCTTGAAAACAAGAGAAAGGCCGATTAAAAGGAGAAACGTATGCAGCATGATAGAAATGCGTTAAAAGAAGAACGAGGGGAGAACTCGCAGAGGGTGGGCCAGAAGAAAAAGGCTACGTTTGGAAGAGGCAAAAAAGAAAAAGCGCGAAATCAAAATAAAACGCACAAAAGAAAAACCGGTGCGTGAACAAAACGGTATATATATATATATATATAGATATATATATCTGAACTCTCCAGTGTGCAAATTGGAATGTTGCAGCAATTACTGCTACAATGTAATGTGGACTGATGGTAGGATTATGGAACTTGTTCTGCAACATTCTATCCTAAAGGTACCACTTTAAAACCAAACTAATATGTCATTAAATAATGAATTCATAATTGTATCATCCAGATAGTCTTATACCCTACGAATTGCACACATAATTGCGAGTGTCCAAAGTGTTCATTGGAATGTTCCCCTCCGACAATCACACAAGCTCATGTCACAAGCTCATGTCTGACTGTGCAGCAGGTTTTGAGAAGCTGCCGGAGGACTCGCTGAGGAGGACTGAGATCCAGCCTCGGATCAGCCCTGCCCTCCACCGAGGCTGCCAGACATCACCCCTCGTCAACTGCGTGTGAAACAGCTGTGGTGGGACTGACAGTCACTGGTGGCCTGACCGGGTGCGCAGGTGGCCAGTTTGAACCGTGAAGAATGGAGCCGAGAGCAAAGCCAACGGGCAGCCTCTCCTTCCTGGGCCAAAGAGCCGCCGCAGTTCTGGAGCTTCCATGTTGGCAGGCGAGGAAGCCGAGCGGTCTGTAAGTTTGAATAAATCTCTGGATGTTTCTCCACATGTTTGTTTGTATGTGACCATCTAGAGCTGTGCTCCTACAGGGGAAAATATTACCTCAGGCATTTTGGAATTTGTTGGTGGATTTGTGGATAAGTGTTTTAAAATGGAATCGATTTTCAAACAGATAATGAAAGAGGATTTTTTGCTCGTTAGATGACATTTAAAAAGAAAAGGTTAAAGGATTAGGCCTTGGTTGAAAGTGGCACATAGTTTCTCAGGTGAATTTTGCAGCAGAAATGGAAGATTAAAGGTTGCGTGCTGAAACAAACGCCACCTGTTTTTTTTTTTTTATAAATGTATACTTTATTGACTCTAGCTATGCAAATAGTTTGTCTTGAAAGATTGAGTTGACAGCTAAGGATTCTACTGTCTCCACAATACAAAGTAGATCAAGAGAATTGAACAACAAATCAAACGTGCAACAGAATCATCTTACCCCTGTGACAGGGTCGTATTACATATGCAATCAGACAGAGATTTAAAAGCTTTTTTTGTCTGCATAAACCAGAAGACGTAAATATTGCTATCTAAACTTGAAGGCACATAGATTTTTGTTGATCAACAGTGGTGAAAATAAGCTCAGAGAAGCTCAGGGACGTGCCAGAAAGCACAGAAGCCCGCAAAACTATATATAAAAAAAAATAAAAAAATGTTGTTTGCAAATGTTCAATGAGAAGAGGGATTGCACCACTTGAGGATAGAAACAGTGACTTTGTTAGAATTCATATAAACTGTGTTCAGAAGTACAACAGCTTTGTTTTTGTTGACCTCCAACAATTTTTGCCCTGCTGCAGCGATGTAGACGTTTACATCAGGGTGTCATTACGCTATGACATTACTGTCGGCTGTGGTTGCAGGTGCACCATAAACCCCAGCTAAGCAAGAAGGGGCCGGAGAGTGCAGTGAAACAGCCTGATGTTAAATCAGTTTATTTACTGACCTTTAAGTCTTAAATCTGTTCCCTTACTCTTTGCGACAGTCTGTACAGGGGTGACCCTGCCATGCTGCATGTGGAGTCTGAGGGAAAAAATTGTAATCTTTATCTCTTCAGACACTAGGTTTTGATATTAAAGGCATGTGCGTTCTGTCAGCAGCCCTGCACAACACACGACGAGCAGTGTCCTACTCTTCAGCTGCAAGGGACGACCGACCAATTGCATTGTCTTCTCCCGTAAGTCCATTAATTACTTTATTACGAAGGCGTCCCTCCCTAAAAAGAGAGTTCTGCCCTGCTGTCACCGTTTATCACATTAAAGCTTAATTGAGAGAGAATTAGAAAAAGTGCATTTCCTGGATAAAATGCAGTGTGAATGCTGAGCAGCAATGGTGAAAATGCTTGAAGTCTGCTGAATAATCAAAAAGGAGACTAAGGGCAGTTGAGTGAACATTGATTTGTAGAAAAGGTGAAAGGAAGCTAAAAAGCTAAGTTAGACTACAAAAAATATATTCACATAATGTCTTTTTGCATCTCTCTCCGTCCTGGGAGAGGGATCCCTCTCCAATGGTTCTTCCTGAGTTTTAATCTTTGTTTCCCCTGTAAGGGATTTTTTTAAGGAAGTCTTGCCTCGACTTCTTTAACATTTTTTGGGGTTTTTCCTAATTTTTAACTATTATTTTTTACATTTGAACTTTTTTGCCATTTTTGAAAGGCATACTATGAAAAGGTATTTGATTTGATTATTTTTTTCATTATATATTTTTATATATTTGTGCATTTCTGATTATTTTTAGAAATCTTAAGGCTTTAAAAGTTTTTTACACCTCCACCATTTTTTTTTCATTTCTTACATTACTATAAATGATTCAGGTGGAAATCAATTGTTGGACTAAGGCAAGGCAGATTTATGTCAAATTATTTGT
>JAFBJU010000790.1:0-151027 GCA_016785305.1 Colistium nudipinnis
AAAACACTCATATATATGACAGAGGTGAAAAAAGTTGGAAAAAGTAAAAAAAAAAAAAAAAAAATGTATGTTGCCAAAATCTAACCAAAAACGTCATAGTATAGTATGTCGTCCAAAAAATTCAAAAAATCTTCAAAAGATGCTTAAAAACATGCAAAATGCTCAAATGAAGAAAGTTGGAAAAAGCGAAAAAGAAAATGTATGTTGCCAAAATTTGACAAAAGTCCAAAGTTTTTTTTTTTTTTTTTTTTTTTTAATCAAAAAATGAAAAAATCTTCGAAAGATGCTTAAAAACATGAAAAAATGTTATATGACTGGGGTTAAGAAAGTCCAAATTGTCCACATTTTACCTAAGAAGTCATAATGTCATGGAAAAATTTCAAATATTACATACATAAGAACGGCGTGAATATGTATGACGGAGTTGGAAAAAAAAGTATGGTATGTATAAGATGTAATATAAGACGTAGATAATATGTGTAAAAGTCATAGCATAGCATGTTGTCCAAAACTTGACCAAAAAACAACATAGTGTAGCATAGAATGTCTTCTATAAATCCATAAAAATGACGTCCATCCATTTGATGATAGATGACCCAACTATTATAACATTGCTGAAGAATGGCCACTATTCGAGACAGTCCTATGTGTTCCTGCTTACCCTGAGGTGTCCTCTTTCCTGCCTGAAAACCAGCTGTAGAAATCACCTTCTGCTCCCACTTTGGTCAAGAATTCCTAGATGGACATTAAAATGAAATATATCGCTGTCGCATAAAATCCTCATACGGTGCCTAAATGTGCACAGATTCTTTATGACATTGCAATTTATCAACTGGATTAATCCTCACGGGTAATGAGACTGTACCTGTAGCTGATTCAGCTCCAGCCTCTGCTCCAAGGCTTCCATGTCACCGTTCCCGTGTTGCGATGCGATAAAGGTGAAAAACCGCCGCCATTTTACCAGAACCTCTGAGAATTGGAGCTTAAAAAAAAACAGCAAACATTTGATGTCAGCCTCGTCACCAGAGTGTTAGCTGCTCCACTGACCATTTCATCCTCCTGAAGTGCCTACCAGGAATTGAGGTCGTCCCAGAGCTGTCATTTTGATGGCAGAAAAACCATTCATCGAACTACCACCTATAAATCAATCACATGAAATATATATTATCATGTTTACAACTATGCTGTGTGTCATAAATGGAATGGATTAACAGTGCCCATTATTGAGGGGTAGCGGCATTTTCAGGTCATATCGCCAAGGATACGAGGCAGCATGGATTTACAGCTCAACGCGACGTGCCAAAGCAGACATACAGTAAAGCTTTATAACCCCTGTGTGTTAGTTCCTATTTTCCTTACCAGATGCTTTGATGCATTTGATGAAGGTTTCCATATGCTGGTCACATTTGGCCTCATTGGTGTGGCTATACCTGCGCGCTCCAGTGCCTCCTCCCAGACGGTCCCCCGACACTTTATGCTCTTTATGTTCTTTCTCTCTGCGGTCTTGGCCTGAAGGCGAAAACAATTTTGCACGCCCGTTACCTCTAATTACATCATTCGCTGTGTCCACATCCGAGCGCAAAATGAGGCGGCTTACCGATGCTCTCGCTCTCTGCCGCCGATCCGCCAGAGCTAAATTGGAGGACACACAACGGGGTCAATTCAGTGAGCGTGCACTGTGCATTGGCCGATATTGGAAATGTGAGTTGCATCATAATTACAGAAAAAAATGTTGAGCATTATAGAGCTCAGTTTGGGAACTATCTCTCAGGGAACATTTTGGCCTCGTGGCTGTGTGTAGATGATGTGACACTGTACTGCTGTCAGTCTGCTGACCCAAACAAAGAGGGCAGGGGCCGCATCACTCCACACTTGACCTATTCGCACTGGGGAGCTCACGTAACCAAGCAGATGACTGAACAGTGAGCATGCGCATCCGAGACAGTGAGTTTAACAGATTGGAAAATGAAATCCTCTTTGAACAGGAAGTGCCTTTTCACGAGCACTTGAAACGACAAGGAAGTTTTGTTAATTGGCTTAGTTGGACTCTTGAGATGGCCAATTTTTTTTACTGTTTTCTGGCATAGTTTAGACTTGATCCTCAAGTAAATGTACAGAAAAATGCAGGCAGTTATGAATACGATAAAAAAAAAAAATATTTTTAAAGAGCATTGATTTCATTAGCTTAGGTTGATGACACTGTGCTTTTGGCTTATTCCGTGTCGAAATGTCCAGTGGCAAATGTACATTTTAATTCAGCTCTGCCACACTGTCAAGAATTCAAATCATGCGCTAGAAGAGCCACATACTCGGTACATACAAAAGTGTCAGAACAGAAGCCTGCGTTAACCAAATCCAAACTATGAAATGTATATTTTTAGTAGCTATGGCCTGTGAATCTGAAGGCTGTATCCTGTTCTCGAACATCTAAACCAGGACTCCCTTACATCTTCACGCTGTTAGAAGGAACCCACTTGTGCTGTTTTTGTTGCCGGAGTGGCAGATCATTGGGAGAGCCTGTCAAACCCTGCTGCCTGGCTGTCTTCATGTGCCTCGTCCTGTGTCCTTTGCATTTTGAAGATATACGCAGTGAAGGAGCCAGACTTTTTCAGGGTGGCCAGGGAGGGGCCACTGAAAGTCTTGGGGGGGTCAGCGGAGGGGGGGTGCTACCGGGTGCTCGTGAAGCGAGGCTTGCGTGTGTTGGTGAGGGAGGGGGTGTGCTGAGCAGTGCAACATGAGGGCTGCAGTATTCATCATCTGGGGACCCCCAGCCACCCCCTGCCCCCCGGCTATATATGTGCACCACACAGAAGCTTTGCAGTCTGAGGTTTGATCCTCCTCTTTTGATGTTTCAAGGAAGGCATGTCCAAGACAACATAAAGCCGAGAAATGATATCTTGTTACTGGTTGGTTAAAAAAACTAAAAACAGACAGTGATTTAAAGTTCAAGGCAGGTGTGGGTGATGACACGATAAAGCAACAATGAGAGTTTTTTTTTTCTTTTCTGTCTGGCATGAGAGTGACTTCGCAGTCAGCTGTCACTCTGCATCAGCAGACTTAAAACACCAGATACCAAAAATAGCGCCCAACAGCTTTGAGTCGCAACATCTGCCCTTACGCAAGGCATAAAAGGTCACACGTTTATGACTGACCCTTATCCTTACGCTAAGTGTGCCTTGCAAGTGTCCTCGTCTGTTTCACCTGAACAAAATGACAAATCAAATATACTGACTTAGGAGATTTGACTCCCCGATTTGCCCGCAAGGCAACTCCTTAATGTCCTAATCTTATTTTGGACTAGGACATGTCCCAATTACCCATGATGCATGAACACCCACTGCCATGCCCGAGTGACATTGCCTGCTTTCGGTTTGTACTGTTATCCAAGGTGTGCATTAGTTCACAGGACAGACACACGCTGTCCTCTCATGTGACTGGATTCCTAACAAGTGAGAAATTCTCTCCACCCCAGATCGGTGGACCATGAGTGGGTCGTGTTTTAATGACTGTCTGCTTCCTTGTGGTTACATAAATAGATCTATTTCTGTCGTCAAATAGTCGTCAAGTATGAAACTGTTGGGTTGCAATTTTTTTGTTGTGATATTTGAAAGTATTATTAAAATGTATGGCAAGGGTCCCACACAAACGATTGTTCAGTGAAAATTCAGTTGAAAGACAACATCTACCGAAAGGGATGGTTCAACTGAAAAACGTTATACCTGCTTGTTTCTTTCGGTTCTTCCTCCTCCTGACTGATGTCTTCCTCGACACCGTAGTCGAGGACCGAGCCGACACCGAAGGCCTCGTTCTTCTGGATGAGCGGCCTGATCTCCCTGTGGTCCTCACCGGCCACAAACTGGCCATAAAATGTCATCTTCATGAACTGGTTGAAAGCTCTCTGGCCCAGGAGCTTCTTACCTACGTCCATAATCTGAACAGAGAGGGAGAGAAAACATTTTATAAGCAACACAATAACCCTCATCAATGCCATGTATGACTGATACAAGTATATGTGACTCATAATGTCTAAGAAAAGTGTGTGTGTGACTTATGGGGGGGGGGAAAAACATGGCAAAACAAGTTGCTCTTTCCCAAGCAAAGGAATTCAAATCACCTCAAGCTATAAACGACATGTGTGTGCATGTGCTCGTGCGTACGTACGTGTGTGTGTGTGTGTGTGAGCCAGGAAGAGCCTCGGAGAGTGAGAGAACTGAGTGGACTACTTGGTATTTCACATCAATTTTTGCTTTGACAACGCCAACCATACTTTACACAAATGCCATGTAGTCATGGTTGGTTCCGTGCTACAAGTGAATTAGAGCCCCGTAAAACCAGTTCATCACAAAGCACCTTTAAAAAACCTAAAGTGTGTCTCGGCGACTTATTTCCATTGTGTGTGACGTGTACTGTATGCAGCACACCCCTCTGAAGGTTGAGTAAGCTGCGTGCTTGGAAAAACAGGCTGTAATTGGAGAGGTGGGTGTTGGGACCGGTGCCTGAGGCACAAACAGTTAAGGCATCTGCACAATGTATAGTTAATGTGCAAGTCCTAACATACCGCCTGAGGATCAGTGTGGATCCACCACGTACACAACCCAAAGCGTTTGATATACAAAGACATCTGGTGATCAATAAAACTCCCGGTTTAAGAGTATAGACACAGAATCATCGACTGCTATACATGTTAGTGATAAAGATTAGAATTGTGTGCACAACAGTGTTTTTCCAAATATTACTTTGTGTTCCCACACACGTTTTTTTTTTGTTTGTTTGTTGATGCACGTGCTAAAATGACAGCCTAGCGTAGACACCCGTGCCCGCCTTTTTACCTCTTGATTCTTTTCAACCATGAAGTCATAGGAGCAGAGTTTGAAAACCACCAAACTTCTGAGCAGCTCGAACGAGTCCTTGCTCTTATACGCCTCCTGGGTCAGGTCAAAGTCCACGGAGATCCCGTTTGCAGCCGGGGTGCTGGCGATGGAGCCGCGTGCCCCGTGTCCCCCCTCCTGCTTTCCGGGAGACTCAACTCGGGGCTCCATGAGGCCGCTGCACCGGAGTCTGCGGCTGGAGAGGAGCCATTTAATGGGTGCGTCCGCCCCCGGTCGGCTCAGGGCCGGAGCCCTTTGAACGTAAAACATCGTCCCGGAGGAGGAAAAGGTCTATGTCGGTGGTCCGCGGCGGGGCTGCGCGATCAACACGGGGCGAAACAGGTGAACAGGGAGCGGGGCAAGACGAGGCCCCGCTGCCGTCAGCCTCCTCCGTGTGATTGGTGGATCGTCTGTGACGCACCGCGCAAGGATCCCGCGAGACGGCTCGGCGGCACAGGTGGACACCGCCCACTGTTGTCCTGGCTCACACACTCTTTGAATAAACGGAAGCTGGAAAAACATTGTTTAAAGTGGTCTCTGTGTGTTCAGTTTGCATGTAATCCACACATTAATTTTGCAATTTAAGTCGATTATATCACTCAGAGTACTATAAGGATAGGGTAGATATATAGATTGATACATAGATACAAAGTTGCATACGCTTTGCTTTTATATATACAGTATATATATATATATATATATATATATATATATATATATATATATATATTTTTTTTTTATAGTATTCATTCAGAGAGAGTTTTCAAACGGAGGTCAGAGTATTTGTATTGTTTTTTTTTACTTTGGGGTGGTTGACAAATTAATCTCAAATTATGCAGATAAAATTGAATTAAAAACATGTCACAATATTTTGCAGAGGTGTAATAAATGACTATATTTGTCCTGCAAAGGCCCCTGGGAATTCACTAAACCCACAGCTGATCAAAAATCAATAAAAAGAGGACATTTTCTCTTGGCTCCATTCTATAGCTTTCTGTGCGAAAGACACCCTGAATTTGCATTATTAACAGGATTTAATCCAGGAGTGGTGATGTTGTCATGTGCCAACATCACCTTTTTCCTCTTAACAGATGAGGGAGCTATTGTTTCACAAGTAGTTATTACACTCCTACCCCCCCCCCCCCCCACATCTAGATGTGTATAAGAGACAGTATACACACACGCCGGACATACCACTACACTGAAAAGAACACGTTCTTCAACGTATTAATATATATATATATATATATATATATATATATATATATTACAAAAGTGGGTTGATTTTCTTTAAAAGTTTTTTTTTCCAAGTTTTCTATGACAAACTTAAAAAGCTGGACATTGGTGGAGGTAAGTGATAAAGTGGTGACTTTTCTTTGCATAGCAGATCGATGCTTTTTCTTCCGAGGAGATTTCGGTTTTGAAACGTAACATTTGGTGCCGCACATCCCCAACACGGCCAGCCAACACGAATCCTGTTGCACAAAGGCGTACGTAATACTTGGTGGCGCACACATGGCGCACACGGCCAAAGACAGAGTAACAAATCAGGAATTTCCCTCCTGCCACTCCTGAGAGAGCGCAGCGGAGGACAAAAGTTACGGCTGCGGCGCGTCTGCGCTCATACGCACAGAAAAAAAGGGCGTTCAGGCAGCTGGGTTATCATCAATCCACACCTTCCCGGATTTTTTAATAGCTGGTTATTGGTTAGAGAGAGAGAGAGAGAGAGAAATAGGTGTCATTGTGAGTGTGGAGCCCGCAGCTGTTGCACGATGGCTTATTTTGGAAACTTTCCTGGGATAAACGGCTGGCTGCGGGAGAGCAACGCGCGTGAAGACTGCAGTGATTTCCCTGTTTTGCGTGTGTGACTCTCACTCGGCCGGGTCGGGCTGCTGTCGCTGGACACTGAGCAGTTGCTGCTGAGCTGCTCCATGGCGTAGGTCGTGGCCAGACTTTAGAAAAAAAAACACACACCTTGATGACCGAGGATTTTCCTGTTCACCGAGTAGATGCGTCTGGATTATGCGCGCTCTGGAAGTTTTTTTTTCTTCTGAAATATACGAATAACCACCGAGGGGAACTTTTTGTTTTGTTTAGTTTTTTTTTCTGGAGGAGGCAAATGTGGAGTAAAAACGGCGTCTAGAAGGATGCTGCTGCTTGTACAATGGAAGTGAAGAACTCTTTCGCTGTGGTTGCGGCGGTTTGTCTCTTCTTTTGTTCCACTTTCAGCCAAGAACTCAACACCAAAGGCAGGAATGTGTGCAAAGCACCGGGGTAAGCACCGCTGCAGCGGAAAATCGGTTGTAAAATGCAAATCAGATCGTGTGTGCGTTGTTGAGCCCTGTGACGTTTCAGCCCCATTCTTTCTCATTCCAGGATGGGACTTTTGAAAGGAAAAGTCGAGTCCGATTTAGACTTTCAGTGTCATTAAGTGGCGTCCTCTCATTTTGTTCTTCACATGTATTTCCTTCTCCGTCACTGTGGTTGGAGACTTGACCACGAGACTTTATCAAACGCACTGCTGGCATGATGCACGAATAGCGGTGCTCACTACTTGTTGTGAACTCGAACACTGACTTGATTCTATCGCGTAACTGTTTTTCTTTGATTCTCATTATACTAACGAGCCTTACTATAATGAGTTGTTTTTTATGGATATAGTTATGTTTCACTTTGACCTACCCCCCCCCGACAACATGTTCATTGTATAGCATGCAGGAGGAGGAGGAGGAGGAGGAGGAGTCCATGGAAGAAAGCAGCCACACAGATGTGGACATCTGCAACAAGAGTGTGTTATTGCTCTGTAGGGGGCGCACTAGTTGATCTTCAAGGCATCGGTGATACTCTGAAGTTTAGTATACAAAATGGTCTTGCCGGTTGGATTGGGAATAATACACATAAGGGCTACATTTATATATAATACCTATCTATAGGGTAATATATGGACGTCTACACAGATGTCGTTGGTTGTTTTTTGTGGATAAGGCCACTCAGTTGATGGTTTGTGGATGTCTTGCATATCATGCTTTTGGCATATGTTGCAATATTCTGTTTAAAAGATTTTTTTTTTTCTATTTTTAAAATGGAGGAAAAAATGAATGTTGCTCAAAAACGGATGTATCTTCATAATGATAAAGCATAACGGGAAAGTAATAGAACACTATCGCAATCTACACATGCAGACAACATCCCCTCAAATGATCGGGTTTCCAGAAAGCATTCTTTCTGCCCGACCTCGAGGAATATAGCCGAGCCAGTGGATGTCTGGTTACTAGCGTGAAAGGAAAAAAAACATCCAAATCCACAATTGCTGAGTGCAGCGTCCAAGCTTGTTGGACAAATGTCTATGTATTTTGAAATGGTGGTCGGCAAGACGCTGCAAATGTAGCCGTCCAGGGATCATCCTTGCGTGTGCTGCAGCAGGCAGACGCGTGACGCGAAAGCATGTGCTTCGTGTTTGTTGAAGTATGTCGAGTTTCCTGTACCATGACTTGACCTCCGTTGCAGACTTTGGGGCCGATAAGAATGAAAAGGCTAAACTAATAACGACACAGATAAAAACGACAAAGATTTCCTGTGCAGTCAATTGTGCTCAAAGCCAAACTGAAAATAGCTTATCTGAAAAGCCACACACTGCATTTCTTTCTGTTCACTCAGAGTAAAACGCAAAGTCACCCAGAGTAGCTCAACAAAAGTTGAAGTTTTCTGTCATCTGATAGATTTCCTTCGCTGGGTTACAAGTTGTCACTTGCTGCCTACTTTTGTACTTCATGAGGCATATATATATATATATATATATATATATATAGACTTGGATTCCACAGCTCTACAAGTTTGACATTTTGCCCTCCTTCCTCTTTTCAACATTCACTGCAGTGAACCCTCCACTCCCTGCACACTTGTTTTTCCAATTATGCCCGTTATGTTTTCATGTTTTTTTTTTAGTTTTTTTTTTCCAACTTAGATCAAATGAATAGAAGGAAGTAGTTCAGCATTTATCATCGCTAGTCAGCTTTTTCCAATGTATCTTTGCCTCGGGGAATTATGGACTGTTTCTAGCTGGAATGGCAGCGTATCCTAACACTCTTACCCGATAATACCTTCAGCACTCACTGTATTTGTAGAATCAATTGTTCCCAAAATAACATAGGGGAACAAAGCGCAGAAAAATATATTTTTTTTTTATTCTGTGGTTGGAGCTTTCAATTATGAATGAAAAACAGGGCGGCAGTTTTGCTTTTAAATATTTATTTTGTTCTACAAATCAGATCAAATAAAATCTTTGCTGACGTTGATATGCAGAGTTAAATGTGAGTTGAAGGTCAGCAGGGGTCAGCCTCATACATTTAAACGGAGTTTTCCAAAATATAGAGCAGCACAGTGACTCAAATTGTACCCACTGTCATGTTGTGTATAGAACGTACTAAAATCCTCTCATCTCATGAAAGCGTACAGAGGTGAGGGCTGTGATCTCTATCATCTCCCTTTTTTTTTTTTTTTTTGAATAAAACGCCTCTTGCTCATTGACTGAAAGCAACCTGCCAGCTTCTTCCAACACTTTACAGGAAGCTGACGTGTTGCGGGGGGGGGGGGGGGGGGGGGGGGGGGGGGGGGGGGGTCCTGGAGGTCAGCGGCGTGGGAGGGAAGAAGAGACCCATCCGTCCTCTCCCTGACAGGCCTGAAAACGTGGCTGCTAAACATTTCCTGGGAATATTCATAGCCCGCCTTCAATAGTCCCGAAAGGCTGGGGAAGTTTGATAAACGGCAGATTCGCGGGGGTTAAAGGCTTTACAGCAGCTACCATTCGCAGTTGGATGTGCATGACCTGGTTTCGTAAAAAAAAACAAAAAACATGTGGGAAGCATATGCGCAATGCCCCGCATACGTTTGCAGGATTGGGGATAAGCCACATCAATAAGAGCTGTGAGATCAAGGACGTGTGAGCTGGGTGTGGATCTCGCCGCTACGCTGTTTGTTTTACTGTGTGCTGAGGTCGGTGCTTTATCTTTCCCCGTCTCATCTTGCACCAGGTCGGCGGGGCTGCCGGTGTGCTGCAGTGGATGGGGGCAGCTAGGGGACGAGTGCCCGACACGTATGTAACCCATTACCGGCGCCGGCGTCCGTCAGTGCACGTCACCACAGGTCATTGTGCAAAAGCCGAGTTGAATAACGCGGCCTGTTCTTGTTCACCCCAGCTCTCTGCGAAGGCAATTTCACCTGCAAGGAGAACGAGGTGTGCGTCAGGCCAAATGAGTGTCGCTGTCGTCATGGATACTTTGGAGCTAGCTGTGACACCAGTAAGGGATTTTATGTCTTCTCTTTTTTGTTTTCCACAACTTTTTTAAGTCCTCATCTCCACACTCATGACTTTGGTGTAAGGTCGACGTTTGAGAACAAAAATATTGATTTTAGCTCTTGGAAAAATCTGAAAAATGCCGGTTTGGTTGCTTTTACTGCGGGTTTCAAGCATACTTGCATAATGGGAATATTGGTCTAGTTTGGTTGGACGAGCAATATTATACGGATTACTGTGTTCTATTCTCTTTTCTTCCCAACAGAGTGTCCTGCCCAGTTCTGGGGCCCTGACTGCAAGGGGAAGTGTAATTGCTACCCCAACGGCCAGTGCGACGACTTGACCGGCGCCTGTACTTGCAACCACAACCGCTGGGGACCAAACTGCGAGAACGCGTGCATGTGCCAAAAGGGCAAATGTGACCAGGAGAATGGCAAATGCACGTGCCACCCTGGCGTCTGGGGGCCGCAGTGCAACAACAACTGCTACTGCAGCATCAACTCCGTCTGCGACGCCATGACGGGCCGCTGCCAGTGCAGCCCTGGCTGGACGGGGAGGAACTGCGCAATCCAGTGCAACTGCAACAACTCGCCGTGCGACCAGTTCACCGGGCGCTGCCAGTGCCGCGAGAGGCTGTGGGGCCCGCGCTGCGAACGCTACTGCCAGTGCATCCATGGCAAATGCAACCAGGCCGACGGCTCCTGTACCTGCACGCCGGGCTACCGTGGGAAGTTCTGCAGGGAACCGTGTCCTGCCGGATTCTATGGTCAAAACTGCAGGAACAGGTGGGGGGGGGCAGAAATTGGCGGAAACTAATGTGCCGTTTCGAAAAACACCGGAAACGCGCAGTTCTACAAATGCCGAATGTTCAGTTCCCTTGTCAGATCCATATTAAGGAGTGTTCTTTGTGGTTTTGATAGGAAATGAGATTTAATATGTGCCGCAGCTGATAACACTTTAAACAGCCGAACATGGTCCTTGATGGAGCGATAATAAAGGGAGATTCGGGAGTTGGTATTCGCATTATCCCATAATGGTCAGCCAACATATAAAAGCACTTTGGGCTAAGTGCTTTACCTTCCATGGACTTGGGCCACTCTTACGTGATCCAGTTGCTATGAGCCAAACAAGAGCAAACTTTGAGCTCCGACTTATCTCCCTCTTTAATTGATCGTTAGGGCAACAATTTCAAACAGGCCAATACAGATGTCCTTTATCTCACTTAAACAGGTTCATTACAGAGAGAGATGAGATAGAGGATTTTTTGGCGCGAACGAGACAAATGAGAATGATTTGGCGTTTTTTTTTTTTTATGTGGATACCGCAGATGCGGGCACTGCAAGGGCCAGCAGCCTTGTAAGGTGACGGAGGGACGCTGCATCACCTGCGACCGAGGCTGGAACGGGACGCGGTGCGACCAGCTCTGCACCAAGGGCTTCTTTGGCGAAAATTGCCAGGAAGTGTGTCCCACGTGTCGAGACGGTCACCACTGCGACCCCATCCATGGCAAGTGCTCGCACTGTAACCCCGGCTGGATTGGGGACAGGTAAGAAAAACACACACACACACACACACCCGCACACAGCGCATATTAGGAATTATCCTTTTAAAAAGCCACGATGGCAATACCTTTTAACTGGTAATGCCATAAAATAAAAATAAAAAAGACGTCATGAGATTCCTTGTATGTGTGTCATAGATGCGAGGTGCGCTGCCCCAACGGAACGTACGGCGAGAACTGTGAGAACAACTGCAGCCATTGTTTCAACGGAATATGTCACGTTGTGACCGGAGAGTGCCTGTGTGACCCGGGGTTTTATGGGACCTAGTAAGTCATGAGACACACCTCATACCAGCCCCCCCCCCAAAAAAACACAGGTTTTTTGCCCCTGGCAGCAGCACACGGTGCACAGGGAAAAAAGATTGATGCCTTTCATATGACATTTGTCACACACTTCTATGTTTTGGGAATGAAAAGGAGCCAGCGTGTGTCTTGAGGCATGTTTTCACAGCTACTGATAGAGCACAGGTCTTGAAATAGAAAAGTTGAAATTCCATCACAGAGTCAAAAAAGTGCCTGAAACCAAGGAAGGGATTTGTTTTTACATATCTCCACCTTTTTTTTTTTTTTTTTTCTCTTCCTGTGTCTCATTTCACACATCTGTGGAATACACATTAAACAGATGTTGTTTTTTTGGTCTCTTCTCCTGTATTCAAGCTGCAATATGACCTGTCAACCCGGCCAGTACGGAGTGAACTGCAACCAAAGCTGCTCTTGCCACGACAAGGACTGCGATCCTGTGTCTGGGGCCTGTTATCTTCGTAAGTCCGAAAAAAAAAAAAAAACATTCTTCCACATGCTTTTAGGTTATGATGTCTTTAGGGAGGTTCTGTAAACCGCTGAAACTGGTGTTTTTCCAGGCAACTTCAATATTTCTTTGTTGTCGAGAAACAGCTCTCGACCCTCTGACGCTGTTGGTCCAAAAAGCCAGATGCCACTCGCTGCCTGTGTGTTCAGTGTCTTAATAGTTGGCTGTGTACACCGGGTATCAACAAACACATCTATTCAGCTCAGTCCAGTGTGGAGGGAGAGGGAACGCGGCGAGGCCTTGATAGTGTTTCCAGACCCAGACTGGTGTCCTTTTTATGGCTGTGTTTGTTGGCTCTCGTCCTGTCCAGCTAAAGAGAGAGGGAGAAAGAGAGAGAGAGAGAGAGAGAATGGGGGAGGGAGAGGAGGAAGGAAGAAGGAAAAAAAGAGGAAGATGGAGAAAACGGAAGAGAAAAAGTGGAACATGGAAGGGAGACGGAGAGTAAAGAGGAAGAAAAAGTGGACGGCGTGGAGGGAGATGATTGAATATGGCTGTGTTGGACAGGTTGTTCAGTGATATCACAAGGCCTTGTCACCTGTCACCCCCCCCCCCCACACACACACACACACACACACACACACCCACAAAGCAGCAAAAACAACACGCCCTGCATTAGAATCCATCTCTGCCTCATGTGACAGTGTAGAGATCCATGGGCCGCTGCTTCGCACCCATTTACTCCCGGCGGTTCCCGCACCCCCGGTGTCGCGCGGCGCGGCGCGCGCCAAATGTTTTTTTTTGCAATACTGCGCCTATTGTCGCCGGCGTGTGTTTATCAGCGGGGAGTGGGAGGGGAGCTAAGAAAATCGCGGAGTTGTGGCGAGGGTGTGCGGTAAGGAGGGTTGAAGGGAGGGAAGCGGCTCGCAGGAAATCCGCCATGAAAGGGTAAGTGGTCTCGTGTCTGGTGGGGAGGTTGAGGTGAATAGTGAATTAACCGTGGTCAATTTCAGCCCGTGGGGAAACCCCCGAGACGCTTCGTGTCAAAGCAGCTAGCGTCAAGGAATTATTAACGCCACCCAATGCTCTCTGTCTGTATTATCAGAGGCTTAATATCGCATTAGAACACATGACATACAGCGAGTGGTCAAACCCCCATAGTCAAGTCATCCCAATGTAGTGTAATAGTTAATAGTTATGATTGAAACAAAGTCGCGTTTTTTTTTTGTTTTTTTTGTGTACGAGTGATGACGGGGAGGGAGGTTTGTTGAGGCTGGCATTCGGAGCTTCCTCGCGCCAAATGTGGCACACCCAGAATTCTCCACATCTCGTCTTTCAGAGCCCAACCAGCGGATGGGTGTGATTGCGGCGGGAACCCTGGTCTCCTTTTTGCTGTGTGTCCTCCTCTGTCTGCTGTGCTGCTGTTGCCTGTGTCGACACAAAGACGACCGCAAGTGAGTGACGGAGAGAGGTGCCTCCGCCTCGCGCCTCGTTATGCCGGCGGCCTGGGCGGGGAGAGTCCCCTACGCAATGAATAATGAGCAAAAAAAAAAAGAAGAAAGAAATCGTGGCTAAAAGTTGTGTCTGTAATACTTACAATGTATATGTTCACTTTTGTGTGAGCACCCCAGTGAGGCCCTCAAAAAGAGGCTCTGGGCCAGGTTTAATGTGCCTCTTTTGAGTGATTCATTTGGATTTCCATGGCATCATCCCTTTTTCGGCCCTAACCAAGACGACTCTACCAACAGCAAAAAAGCCAAGCGGATCCTGTGTGGACGATTCAGCCGCATCAGCACTAAACTTCCCCGTATTCCACTGAGACGACAGAAACTGCCCAAAGTTGTTGGTAAGCCCCTAAACTCTCTCTCACTCTCTCTCTCTTCTCCATCCTCCTCTTTTTTCTTCTTCTTCCTTCCTCCCCCCTCCCCCATTCTCTCTCTCTCACTCTCTCTCTCTTCTCCATCCTCCTCTTTTTTCTTCTTCTTCCTTCCTCCCCCCTCCCCCCATTCTCTCTCTCTCTCTCTCTCTCTCTCTCTCTCTTCTCCATCCTCCTCTTTTTTCTTCTTCTTCCTTCCTCCCCCCTCCCCCATTCTCTCTCTCTCACTCTCTCTCTCTTCTCCATCCTCCTCTTTTTTCTTCTTCTTCCTTCCTCCCCCCTCCCCCCATTCTCTCTCTCTCTCTCTCTCTCTCTGTCTTTTCTCCATCCTTCTCCTTTTTCTTCTTCTTTCCTCTCCCTCCCCCATTCTCTCTCTCTCTCTCTCCCCCATGCTCTCTGTCGGAAGCCGCTGTGCTTTGTGTAACCTTCCTCTCCGGAGCTTGTGCGACACGGTCCGCCGAAGTCGTGTCATTAAGTTAACGTTGTTAAACCAATACATTGTTGACATACTTCAGATAATGACATAACAATGGAGATGTTAGAGACTATATATATATAAAAAAAGGTTTCAGTGGCTCCTGGGTGGTTTTTTAAACGCTTTCAGGGAGGACAATGACAGTGACGGCTCGCAATCAGCGCGTTTTACTTTAGTGCTACCTCAGTCCGCCTCTGAGATGATGAATAGGGTCGAAAAGTGTCTGGTGGCTGCCAGGCGAGTGTGGGGTTTCATTTGAAAGGAATGCACTGGTTTTAGAGCCCCTTATTATTCTTGGCACCCTCAAATGCCATGTGTTCATATTATTACAACCCTAAACTGGGGCCTTTTTTTTATTTTTTTTTTTGCTTGCCGTTTTCTTTGCGCGTTTCCATCATCTTTTCTTGGGGGCCGAGGAGGAGGCTGTGTTATTAGAAGAGGGCCCCGGTGGTTGTCAGGGGGCCCGGGTGGTGGTGAGTGACGCGCCATCAAAGGCAGCACTGTTTGGGTGGACACTGCGGCCCCCGCTGCTCCATGCGGAGCAGGCTCGTGGCGTGTGACAGATCTGTCTGTGACCCCACTCATTTTTCCTCTTACAGTAGAGTAGACAGAGGAGATGTGCTGATCCTCTGAGCCCCCGCCGCACACTGTTTGACAAATGGCTGTTTCTCTTCAGGCCTCATTTGCTGTCCCGCTCCTGTCAGCTATAGCCGTTCCGTCTCTTTTATGGCCGCACAATATGGATGAGTACTGTTGTGACCATGCATGATGCTGCAGGGTAATATGTATTGTCATGTACTACAAATCAGACGGCTACTTTTTTTTTTTTTTACAAAATTGACAGAATATAGGGTTGGCATTTGACCAATTTTTTTTTTTAAGTACAGTATATTAACTTCTCACGAAAAGACTGTTGCGTAACGTCCCATTAACCATTAATTAAATATCACCATGAAATGGATGCTTTAAATGAGGTGTTTTAAAGTCAGTGTGGCGTGTGAAGAGTTAAAAACACGATGACCTGCTTTCCTTTACTTGTGTGAGCGGCACGTGCCCCTCTCGGTTATCCAGCTGATTATTTAAACTGCAGTCTTCCTCTATCATATCTCAGTTCCGAATAAAATGCTCAGACAGAGTTGTCTTTGTGGTGATGACAGAGCGGGGCATTAATGTGTTTGTGAAGAGCCCGACCATGTGAGTCCATGCGCCTAAGGCCCAACGTCATCTGGGTTAGTGGCCTTTGCAAAAATGTCCCATTTTTACGTCGACAATGCAAATAAAAAGAAAACCAGTATTTTAGACTTTTACTCTAAAGAGTTTGCCATTTTAAAGGCATGAAGAATTAATCCAATTTCAAACCAGACCTAGAGTCCAAGTCCACCCTTCTAACTGATGACTGTCTCTCTTCTCTTCCCTGGCTTGTCCTATATACATTTGGGCTAACCTATCTACCCACTGAAACACAGTCTACCAACATTAAGAAAGTCAAAATCGCACGAGGGTTACTCACTCCTGCACACACACATTCCAGAGGGGGCCCGACGGGGCTGGAAACAGGAAGTGGTCAAATTTACCCCTGCCCGTGTCAGAACTGTGATTTATCCACACCAGGGTCAGTTGCAACAGATGTGGCAAGAGAATATATATATATATATATATATATATATATTTAAAAAAAGGAAGTGAGTAAGGAAAACAACATTTACTGTTGTTTGCATAGTTAGCTTTGGTAGAATAGCTACACAAGCGACTGTCACCTATTCGTCCTTTGGCAAAACTAGGACTTTTTGCATGTAGTTTGGCATTCCACTATAAGCATATTTACTCCACGCCCTACAGATTCAGGTCTGTTCTCGGCATTCCTCGCATCCTCTGCATCCAAACGCTTCCCCAAGGGTGAGTGCTGGGAGCAAACGACCACCTGCTTTTTCATTTTTTATTCATCCGGGGTGAAAGTTGGTTGTCACCAGAGTTTCTCACATTATAACGATCAAAGGGGAAAAAAATCGCTACATTTCGAAACGGGGTGAGCCAAAGCGTATACCTCAGAGGTGGCCATGTTGGCTGGGTAAAGTATTTATTTGAACTGTTTAGCCGTGCGATCCAATAACCCTGTCGTGGGCTATTTCAGGCCGAAACATGTTGATCCTTATTATTATTGGCAACAAATATTGCCATTCAATGCCCAGACTTTCCACCAGACATTTCAAAACCAGCAGCCCTTCTTATTCCAGTCCAACTCTCCTACCTCTAGACCCCACTCCCCCTCCCCGAGCCCCCAAACCCCCCAACTGAGTAACTGTGTTGGTGGAGCTCTGCAGCTGGGACACCTCTATAATGGCCTGTCGTGCCGCGCACCCCCCCCCTGGCCCTGAGTCTGCAGAGCATCGGCCGCGCTAGACCTGCAGTCTGGGGCGGGGGGGGGCTTCTTTCAAGGGCAGCAGTTGTTCATCATTACATGCATGCAATGCCCATGTGTTAGCTTGTTGACTAACTCAACTGCAGTCTTAACATAGGTCAGATGCTCCACATTCCTCCACAGTCCACCAGAGCAGCCACTCACTGAATCGCTATACAACACCCTCCAGAAATATAGTCCACCGGCCTCGGAATATCATCACCGTGTGCATTGTCCTCCCGATTTCTTTTTATGGATAATCCAATGGGTAGCAGCTATGGTATACAAATATAGAAATAGCCGCTTGGCTACGATAAACGGGATATATTTCAATAATCTCGCAGATGGGCGTCCTTGGATGGAACCACCCTGTATATACATAACTAAAGCGCCTGTTATGTTGGTCTTTGTTTCCTCTTTCACGCACATCTGCACTTTCTCACTAGGGACATGTTGCACCTGTGTTGACATTATCCACCCTACACACAATAAACACCAGGCATTAGACTCCCTCCACTCAGACATGAAGTTAAGAGGTTTAGAGTTCATGTCTGGGATACATGTAAGAAAACATATGTTTTAGCACCAATGGTTGTATATCAGTGGAGCCATAAAGACGGCAGTCTTGTTTCTCAGCATTTCATGGCTTTCAGACTGTTCTTCTATCTGAGGTCGTAATGCGAAAGCTAAAATCGGTGATCTGGAAAATGACATAGAGGCAAACTATTTCCTACACAAACGCACACATTTCAGCCATGACTACATCTGTTGCTGTCATGTGGGGTGAGTTCGAAAGTAAACAACAAAGCAGTTTGCGATGAACAAGGAAGTAGTTAGATTGAGATGTTCTTGTTTTGTAACGCTTTAAAAATGCATGAATATCACACACGAACGAGGGCAGATGCATTGAGAATTCAGAAAAGCTTTTCCATCTCAGTGACATAGGATTTTTCACACAGGTGGGATACAAAGTAAATCAGTGGCACTACAAGTTGCCAAGTCTGCAAAAAAAAAAAATCCCACCTCGGCTCCTCTTTATGGCTACAGTCGAATAACAAGCGAATGGACCCGTGTGTCATCGGCATATGGGAGCATCCGATGTGGTTGGATAATGCGAGTTGACGCCCATAACACTTTGGGCCAAAACCCGTTCCTACCAGATGTGAAGATAAACTGCCAGTATTCGTCAGATACCGCAGCGGTCGCAGGACTGAAGGGTCAGCAGAAAGCGGCTGTGCCTGAAAGGGGGGCAGAGGGAGGGAAACATGACTTGACCTACATATCCTTGTCGGAGAGGACTGTGTGGAAGATGGTGAGGGGAATCCATTTGTGGCCCATTTTGCTCAACATATAAATACTAGAGAATACCACAATTATATATGAGGCACATCCATTAGAGCTTCATTATTGAAACTCAGAGATGAGATTGGTTATCTCACTCTCAGAGAAAGAGAAGCATTTTCCCTATTCCACATTTTTTGGTGTAACCTTTTTTTTTTTCTATGTCATTTAATTGATTGATTGATTTAAGTGGACTAGTCTGTATACATTCATATCTGAACATAGGAGTAGATCCCCATTCTTGTCCATCTTGCAACTTGATAAGTTGCAATACTCGGGAAACCTGAACCGCTTAAGATTTTGGCATCACATCAATATGTGAAAGTACTGAACAAATGTGTTACTTTTGCTTTCTAACAACAATAATGTTGCTTTGTTTTTTAACTGGCACATTCAAAACCAATAAAACAAGAGTTTTTTTCCGCAGACTCACTTAAACCAACATTTCTTTGGAAAACTTTGGAGAGTGAGTGAGAACAGACTGTTGTTCTTGTAACATGGTCCAATGCCCTCTCGCTGACCTTTTGGCTTCTGCGTTTGTTTTCTGTTCTCAGTAGCCCACCACGACCCGGAGAACACCTTCAATTGCAGCTTCATCGAGCCCCCCTCGGTGGCCGAGCAGCCCTCCCCTTCCTCTTGGTCGTCCCAGGAGTCCTTCTCTTCCTTTGAGAGTGGAGACGAGGGGCCAGTTTACTCTTTGCCTCACGAAGGTTCGTCACCATAAGGGCAACTACTTTATTATCAGGAATCGTGCACACACACACACACACACACACACACACACACACACACTAACAGCCACATTTCCACTGGTGCGGTGACATCATTGTTTTTGTAAGTGTCATTATGGAGATAGCCCTTTATCATTGGGCAATCTAGGTCCAGGTTTTGCTTCAAGTGCAAGAGATGTATAAACAGGAAATTGAATCATCACGTCAGCATCTGGCACAAATCCCAACAGTGACTAATGGCTTGAAGTTTGGTGGAAGATACCTAATTCATCACTTTCTATTTTGGGAGTCTGCAAGTCAGGATTTGTTCATGGGGATTTCTTGTAATATGTATTTGACTGATGTATTTTAAGCAGTTTGATAAAGTTCCGAGTCCAACCATTCAAGGACTTTGGAGCAATTGATTCAGGGTAAAAAGCCTCTCGATCATGAAAGGCTTTTGAAAACAAAATTTGAGTATAAATTTAATATATTCATGTCTCAGAGGTTTCAGATTTAAAAGCATTGCAATCTATTTTTCCATTGTGTGCATAATATCGAACTGTCTTCTTTTTTTTATGTCAGTTCGATTTATATATGAGTTGGGTCATAGTAACAAAAGTAGAGAATCACCAAATGGGTTGGAATAGGCTACTGGATAAATAATCTTTGACTAATACCTGGTGATCTGCCAATTATCCTACAGAGTCTGTGAATGAAAGCAAAGAGAAGCGCAGCCCCAGCCCAGCAACAGAGAAGCCAGAAGCCTTCCAGAGTGGGGACGATGCTGGGGAGTACACCTCCCTGAAAGACACTAGTGTCACAAAGCCAGAAAGTGGTGAACCGCCCCTGATCAAGTCCTCTGACAGCGAAGGGTCCACCAGTGGTTCGGAGACCGCAACTGGAGCCCTCTATGCCCGAATCGCCCGCCTCTCCAAGCAGTCCAAGGAGGACGAGGGTAGTGGTAAGGATGGGGACGTTACTCCTACACCGGAGGCCAAGCGCAACGGAAAACCACCACCTTCACCTGGCAAACCCAAACCACGCCCACCAGACCCTTCCACTAAGCCCAAGATATCCTGGATACACGGAAATGCCACAGGGTCACCCCAGCCCGAGCAGCATTGTCAGGGGCCGATGAAGGCGCTGGTGGTGCCAAAGGAGAAAAAGAGGAGCTCCAGCGACGTGTCGGCAAAGAGCGAGGAGCAGCACAGAATGAAAGAGAGGAACCGTGAGCAGCAGAAGAAGCAGGAGGCAGACGCCAACGGTTCCCCCAGTAAACACAAACCTCTGCGAGGTAAGAAGTCCGGGGACGAGCACGGCAGTCCCAGTCACATGGAGCACATCAACGGTGTCGTTCAGAATGCCCTCAAGAAGATCAGCGGCTTCCACACCTCCTCGTCTGAGAAGAAGAGCATCGACAGTCCAAAGGAGACCGCCAAGGATCCGCCAAAGAGCCCGAAGGTAATCCATCCGCATATGAACTCTGAGGCCGCCACGCTGCTGGCTGCCCAGCTCAAGGAGAAAACCCAGAGCATCAACAGGAACGAGGGGACGGGCCTGACCAAGACCAACGGTCTGTCCGCACACAAGGCAAACCGCGAAAAGCCGACGCCGCCACAGAAAGCCAAAAGGAATCCGTCCAGCGGATTGGGCCAACAGGGCTCCAACAAGCCCCTGCTGCCCACCTCGAGCAGTCTGCAGAAGATGGTGGCGCCCGTCTCGACCGACCCCGGGATCCCTGAGGCCAAGAGCCTGGAGAAGCAGGACTTGAACGGCTCGAGGTCAGGGGACCCCACGCTGGATGCTACACCAAAGAAAACTCCAATCAAAAAGCCGCCCAGGAAAAAAGGCAAAGAGAGTACTTTGGATGCACCTGAAAGTAAAACGCCCCAGCCAAAGACAGCCATCATGCCACCGCAGGTGGTGAAATAAGTGCTTTTTCATAGACAAATGGCACAAAGATTGTGATGGATTTCGAGAAAAACTGAAACGGATTTGTTGGATGGTGAACCGCATAGTTCTTCAAACGTGTGATTCTGTGAGCGTGCCGTGCCGTTCCACCCGACCACTCAAGCGTGGGAAATGCTTTTTGATCTGGGGCATATTGGTGAGTCTCATTATAATGACTTCTATACATCGTTGTACTACATTTCAAGGATCCTGTTTTTTGTGTAACAACGGAGTTGTAATGTCACATCACAACCTTTGGCTAAGCCAAACACAAGAGTGCGAACAGCAACACTCAGACACTATCCATAGTTCATCTCTTTTCTTCTGTCTACAGTACGTCCACCACTATATTTATATTTGGATATTATTTTTCAGAGGTTGCATAATTCCATTTGTCTATAAGGAATCAGAAAGAAATAGCTATTTAACGTACGCTTTCCAAAGGTACTAAACAAATCACACAAACTTGGATCCTTCAAGGATCAAGAAAGCTATTTGTTTTTTGTTTTATTTTATTTCTCATTTTAGTGGATCAACATATGAAAACACCCAAATATACAGTAAGAAGTTAGATACAATCCTCATTTCCTCCTCCTGGAGGAAATTCACAGTGGAAGCTCTTTATAAATATTGTCCATGAAGACTTCAGTATGATTTGTTGGGGAACTTGGTTTTTGGCAGAGAAATCACAGCCCACTTCTCCCTAATTGCTACCTGAGGAGCTTTTCAGATTTCTACCCCATTTGATAAGAAATGTAGTCAACTTAGTTTGATACTCCGACCTGTACAAGTGATGCTATGTCTTTGACCCTCACAAGTCACTTTTAATACTGAAGCTCCCTTGTTTCTTTCAAGGCTGTTTCATACAGAAATATAGCATATTCAATGTTGGTAAAGCCCAGACAAGCTTTTTGATGTATTTGCAAAAAGGGCTATTTAAAACATCCTTCATACTTCTGGCAACACCAAATCACCAGAATATGTTCTTATGTATGTTTTATTCAGTAAGCTTGACCACTAAGCCAAAAAGGAGAACCCCAAGCTATGTCCTCGCTTCATGTCAGGCTAATAAATCACTTTGAAGTTACATCATTTGGCCAAATCAGCAGTTTCCCTATTTTACAAATAAGAGAAACCTCACTACACCCTGTAAATCAGATAGTTGTTGTTTTTTTTAAATCAAAGTATTGGCTGTAGGTTCTCTACAGGTTATGAGGAGGCCGCTATCTTTGCTCTTTCAAGTCTGAAGAGAATCTAGGTCAGTATCATCATTTGAGCTCTTTTCATTTCACATGGATCTGTTTATGCCATCGGGTATTGTGTGCAAAACTTGTCGAAGACACTTTGTTTCGTAATGATAAAATGATCTTAAGCTAGTAGATTCATGCTGAAGTACCACCGTGCTTTCATTTCCTTGTTGATATATAAACTAAATGGTACTGTGCCTTGAGTGTTAAAATGTGCCTCAACTGTGGATCAGTTTAAGCAGTGTTGGTCGAAGTCTTGTTGCCTACTCTTATTTCAAGTGTTTATCCTAAAAGAAGTAATCCAGACATGGTGGAATATGTAAACTGGACTCATTCCGACACCCACCTTACTGGTGGATAGCTACTTGCGTAGCAGTCAAAACATGGGCTATGACCAATGAGTTATAGGCGAAAGTAATGTAAGCAGTAAGTTAATGTTCATCGGTATGCTTTAGGCTGAAGAATATTTTACAGTCACAGCTATATTGAAAAAGCCGCATTTTTTTGTGTTTTTATCAAGGTACAACACATTTTTTTTATTTTTTCCAACTTTTTCTGCTCGTATACTTTGTGTACTATTTTTTTTGTTATCCTTGTAAGCTGTGCTTATATGATTTTTTTTATTATTTTTTTTGTTCTTCTGTTTTCATTGATGTCAGTGGACTGGCTTTCATGTTGTATTTGCTTTGTCATCGGTATGTCACTTATTTTGGGCTTTGAAACAAACCTACGAGTACTTTCCTGCTAAAGTAAAGTTTCCGGTGGCTTGTAATTGATCTCTGTTGATGTTATTGTTCATGTGACACTTAACTGCATGATGCAGAGTGTAATTATATGGCATTAATGGCTACACAGGAAATGTGTAATCTTTTCGTCAGATTTCTTTCAGTTTTTATTGTCTCACATCAGAAAAAAACAACTCTTACAGAAATGATTGTACAGTACGGCTATGATACCACTTTTAAAACAAATGCATATTCTTAGAACCATAACATTGTGTTATTATGAAGTGGCGATTTTTCTCATTTTTTTATCTGACTGGCCCGTGCCTGTTTCTATAGGCCTACATTGCATTTTTTTTTTGTAAAGGTGGGCCTGGAAAGCTGCAAAAAAACATTACCAACTGTAAGATATATGTTGTCTTTTGTGGTTTGTTTGAGCAATTTTGATTTCCATTTGTGTATGGTTATTAAATTGGTTGTTTCCTCATTTACTTCTTTGGAATAAAACACAAAAAAAGCAATACATGTAGCTCTAGTCAAACCAGAACTTAAAAAAAAAACACTTTTCATTGACAGCTATTATGGCTTTGTTCATGGGGTCATAACTTCTCGTTGGCTTCTACTCCCACCGTGTCAGTCCGGTGTACATTAACCAGGCCGTCGATAAGCTGGAAGGGGACAGATTGAGTTACACAATATACAAATCTCCTGTTGTGCTCGCTGAAGAGATTCATTGAAATGCCGATTGATATTTGACCCTTTCCTGTGACTGCCGGCTACTGGGCCGCTGAGTCCCGGGGACGAGGCAGGAGTCCTACAGAGATGTTTGTTGTGCTCCTCACGGAGCCTCGAGGAACTGTTGATTTGACTCCTTTGGGATACGGCGGTGGGGGGGGACAAAAGCTCTTTTCATAGTGGAAGAACATTGGAAACTCTGTGCTAAAGGGGTTAATCACGCGGCGCGTATGTGTCCTCTTTTG
Organism: Colistium nudipinnis; assembly: GCA_016785305.1. Taxonomy (NCBI): domain Eukaryota; kingdom Metazoa; phylum Chordata; class Actinopteri; order Pleuronectiformes; family Rhombosoleidae; genus Colistium; species Colistium nudipinnis. The sequence goes on from JAFBJU010000790.1 coordinate 24,170, forward strand.
GCGGCGAGAGGAGGGATGTAGCCAGGGGACTGGGCCACAAGGCAGTGAGGGAGGACAAATGGATTGATGTAAGGATGGCCGGGTCGGCCATGTGACGGGAAATTGGAAACATAAGACGAGGCGCGCTTTTTTCTGCGCTTTTTCTCAACATGGTTGTTTTACGTGTGTGATGAAGGCGTGCGATTGCGATGTGGTGTCGAGTCAGGTTTTCTGAGTCTGGTTTGGAGTTCACTGCCGAACTCATCGTCCTGACTTGATGTGGTCTATTATTAAGGTTGACCACTAAAGGATTCTAAATGTTGATTTTTTTTATGCCAACGCAGAAACTAAGATGGCAACCATTCTATGGGACAGTGTGTTATTACCGTTGCTTTAAGCATATTGATGATGTGGACATTCACCACAAACACGCGCAGACTTTGTGCGTGGCCTGGCACAGGTGACAGCCTGACCTGGTTTTATTTAGAAATCAGTCTTTCTTTTCATTTCAACCAAATACCCCCAGCCGCCCCACAAATCCTCCTATTTTGAATGTGACAATGGCTGGAGGTCTGATTCTTTGCCAGGACTCACAGATGGAGAAGATCCTCAGCTGTGCATACCAACGCGGGCTCTCTCAATTTTCATCCGTGACATGTTGTTGTGGGAAAGTCACAGCTTGCATATGAGCATTGCGTGTCACCGCTTTCAGGGATAAAGCGTGTTGATTGATCATGTGTATCATCGCTCGTGATGGATTTCTTTGCCTGCTGCTTCGGAATGGATTTAAATGGAGGAGGCCTGCGTGTGATTATAGAACTTGGCCTTTTTTCGTATCCCGGCCGCAGTTAGCTGAGAGTTATATTTCGCTCCTTTTATTTTATTGACGGGGTATTGAAGGTTGACGTGTGTGAAACATAAATTCACTTTGGGAGAACACAAAGGAGCAACTATACAGGATAACGCAATGCACGGTTTTGGAAAGTCAGGGTTAGGAGTGTGGGAAGGGGGTTGAGTGACATCTCAGCTGCCATTCTAAACATGACTTGGAGCGAGGGGGGAAGGGGGGCGCCCCCTCACCGTGCCAAATCTATCGAAACAGCAAAAAGCTTTAAAAGTCAGGCCCTATGAGTCAGCCAAAAGCCCTGGACTTTGAAAGTAACTATTCCAGTCCCTGCGTTTCCACGGCAACAGGCACAGATTGGAGCCACATCTGGTAGCCATTTCAGTCCCTGCGAGGAGAGGAAGAAAGAAATTTATGAGTGAGGGGGGAAAAAAGACAAATATTTTCTGCAATGCAAAGCAGAAAGAAAGTGGAGTCAAGTTACACTTAAAAGAGGTTGAAAATATTAATTCTGCTGTGGACTGACTGGAGAGCGGGTTTTTTTTTTTTTTTTCCGATGCCCACGTTAGTTCAGGATAGCGGGTTGAGCTTTACTCTCTTGGAGCTGGAAATCCTGGAAGGGGCGTCCAGGGAAAACAACTATGCAGACATATTCTGCAGAAATAAAGGGCAAAATTCCATGTAGTTACTGAGTTCTTTTTTTGTTTTTTTGTTTTTTTTTATGCAGATCTCTGGACCCACTGAAATGTCAATATTCATGAACATTTGTGGAAAAACTTTTCATTGTGATGTTTCTCCATCTCCGCGCTGCGGCCTAAGACGCTGTCATTTCCCCGGGCGATGCGTTGCGTCAGACGTGGCCGGAGGATATTTCGAAAGCGCTGTTTTCCTCTGTTGTCCCTGTCGACGCGCTGTCTGCGAGGAACGCTGTCTAATTGCAGTCCTCCCGTACACGTTTCAATGTTGTTTCTCAGCCCTGTGGAAATGCAGTAACTATGAAATGACATTTACTGGAAATGGAGCTGGTGCTTTTTTTTCTTTCTTTTTTTTTTGCCTCGAGCCCAAACCGCCGAGAACTGAGGTCAGCGCGCAACCAAAAGAGGGGGGAAATGCCAGCGTCAAATGTGTGTTTATAGATTTTCAGCGACATCTGCTCACTCTGCGATTTAAGACTGTCGTTATAAAAGGCCCGAGACTCCCTCGCAGTGTGCAGTGGCTCGGCGCGAACCCCGCCTCCCCACCCCCCTCAAAAAAAAAGTGAACAACAAATAAAGTTGACCTCCAAACAGGAAGCTGGGAGAGGTGATGAAACTCGATCAAAAGAACCAACGCTGATGAAGTGTCTGTGTTTGTGAAGGATAAACTTGAGTTGCACTTAAAGACCAAATTTTATTGACTGCAGTTCTGACCATTTTGCCGCAGCTGTCACATCCCAAGCTGCAGTCCGACTGATGCATCATTATTCTGGCAGTATGAGAATATAAAAGCCTGTGGAGGGAGGTTCGAGATATTAGTTATACATTCATATGAATAAGCAGAGATGTAAATAGGCCACTTTTTTTTTTTTTTCCTTTTCCTCTGCTTTCGCATAAAGGACTGCAAATTGCCCTGAAATTTTCCCCCTTTGTCAGCATAATTTTATGGAAAGTGCGTATTAGGAGAGAAGATTTTGGATAGCTAATAGGAAGCAGATCAGTCAGATGCGGTTGTTTTTTTTTTCTTCTTCTTCTTCTTTTAAACCCCCTACCCTTCTTTTGTGTTTTTGTGTGTTTTTCTCTCTAGCCTATTTTCCCCATTTGCCCCATTCACCCCCCCTCCCCCCCACCACATACCCATCCATCCGCTATCTGCGCAGCGATGGGCGACTTCAGACTTCAAAATGTGCCTTGAGGTTTCAGCTTTCACATAATTCCATAGGCTTTTGTTTTTTTTTAGTTTTTCCTTTTCTGCTTCGCACTCACTCTAACCTGGAGCAGCAGAGAGCGCGAGAAAAAAAATAGAGAGAGAGAGAGAGAGAACCACATTGCCCCAGATACAGGGACGGAAAATGATCACAAGACTGAATGTGTCTGCGCGAACCCAGGGAAAATAAACAAAAGGCTCATGCAGCAAACCCAAAACTGTCCTGGCAGTCGGTCCTGTCTGTAATAGATGAACTGTGTCTTACACAGGTTTTGTTCCAAATGTAAATTTTATTTAAGTTTTTTTTTTACTTTTATGCCAGAGACACATGTTGATACATCACCCGCAGAAAATATTTGAAATTTCATTTCAGTCCGCGTCCCATTTTCTTCTATTGCGTTTATGTAGCACTAGTATTCACACCTATAGCCACTTGGATAAAGCGGATATTTTTTTTGTTAAACGTGTACAAGGATTGCAGGATTTTAAAGGAGCGGTGCGATGGCACGGGAAGGGGGAAGTGTTAGCCGCATATTTAGTGTCGCCCAGGCTGTCCGCTGGTGTGTACATGACCCTCGCGGCCCACCGCTCTTCCTCGCAGGACAACACTGGAGTCATTATGGGGAGCCATGTGTTTCTGATTACCCAGGCGCAGATTAGAGGGAGGGGAGCAGCGGCTGCTGCTGTCTGCTTGGCCACCCCCCCCCCCCCCCCCCCCAGCTCCTCTGATGTGGCTGGCAACTGAACCAAAATCCATCCAGCAACCCCGCGCCCCCCTTCCCACCTTCACGCCAAGCACTCTCCCCTCCCACATGCACCGTGATGTCACTGCCGGGGCCCGTCTGCGTGAGATCTGCATCAGAGCTTATCCTGTTCCACGTTTATATACGTGAACACTGAAATCTTTGTCACTGAAACTTTGAGTCCTTTCTTGACCTACTTATCGCGCCAAATGCACCGATCTGTCACAGCTGCTTCTCGAAGTCACAGTTGTGTGTGACTGCAGAAGACAAAAGTATTGGATAGTGGTTTTTTTTTGGTGTTATTGCTTCAACCATATAAAAAGGGACTCGACCTGAAAATGCTTTTTTGAGCATTTCCTATAAAAAAAAGGTCCGAAAATTGGGACCCTTTGCGGTCATGGAGCTAATGGCGCCATTAAGGGGTCAGTGGGGGGTGCAGGGTGACCATTACCACTTTAATACAATGGGCCACTGGGTTGGCCAGTCAATGATTTACAAAATAGTTAAACACATGTTGCGTGATAGATAGTCGGTACTGCTTACAACTGATGCTGTAATGCTAACTGTAGCAAATTGTAATAAACAAGAAAAAGGTCAAATATAAGTGGGATACATACAAGCAAATGTACCGAGGCATGTATAATCACGAGGAGGAGTGTCGCTTCATCATATACCGTAACTCTGAATAAATAGACCTTAATAATTGAAAAGCAGCCGTCCTCGTTCACCTTCGCTGTCCACACCAGACAGCTGCAAACCAAATCACTGGAAACAAACCTCCCTCATCATATATGCCTGTAAGACACCACGCGTCTGCCAAGGGCTTTCTGTGGCCTCCCCGTGTGGGGAAAATTGGAGCCACTTATTTTAGGTCGTAGGTTCACGCAAACCGCACGCTAAATCAAACTCAGTGACATTCTCCATGAGCTGTAAATTTGCACGCAGTTACTGTCAGGAAGCGAGAGAGACCTTGTTTTGTTTTTTTTTGCTTCAGAATGATTCTTTTATTTATTCACCCTGCATGTACGTTTTTTCAAGGGACTGCGTGGAAAAAGTACCGTCCTGATTTTAAAGACTTGATAGAAAAGTCAATTTACGTATAATTTGGCTCCAGCTCCCCTCGGAATAGCTAATGTATGGATGGAAAATCTAAGCGCTCCTTATGATAGAGAATACATTAAAAGCACATCGTGATTTCATTTCTGATGGGATTTCATAATATGATGCTAATTCCGTGCGTTCCGTTGTGTAAACAACATTTTCAAGTAGAAGAAGTAAAGTTTTGCATCGTGAACCCCCCCCCCCCCCCCCCCCCCCCCCCCGTTAGTGCCCTCATTAGCATGGTATCGTTAATGAATGAAGCCTTCCACATGGCCTTCAGTGCTGCGTCTTTATGAGCAGACAAGAGCTGAGCAGGCAGACAGGCAGCAGGCTTCCCCCCAGGTTCCCTGAGGCCTCAGACAGATAAACACTCACACACACACACACACACACACACACACACACACACACACAGACACACGCATACACAGGAGAACTGATGAACGGACATTTTCATTCTTCACCCCTCCTCCTTTTTTTTTTTTTTTTCATAAATGCAGGACTAAATGTGTTCATTAACAGACAGTTGAATTTAACATCAGTGCCAAGTTTTCATTATCAAAAATGACTGTACAAATCTTAAGTGAGCAGACACACACACACACACACACACACACATTAGCGTCCTGGTAGGCCGGCAGCATCCGGTGTTTTGGAGAGACAGGAAGTGTGTGTCTTTACAGCGAGTTCTCTGAAGGAGGGAGGATAACAGTAAGGTGTTTCAGCGTCTGATCTCTTGCCAACTGCAAGTGTTGCAATTTGCAAAAAAAAAAAAAAAATGAATTAAAAAAGTTACTCAATGCAGGTTTTGTAAATGTTTCATTATATACTTCTCTTCTGGTTTTAAATTGATAGAGTTTTCCACATTGTCAGCAGAGTCATAACAACATCCCCTTTTTTGGCAGGCCCCATTGTGATGTAAGCCAAAACATGCTGATTGTGAACACATATGGTACATATCCCCACATATAGGCTGCGGAGTCGGGCGCAACAAGATCCCCCCCACCCCCACCGCTCATTAGGATTTCTCCTCTATCAACTCTCCCTTTATCTCCGTGCCAGAAAATTGAAGTGGGGTTCTCATTTTATTTCAGGTCAAACATACATCGTGAGTGGAACTTTTAAATGTAAAGATTGCGAACATTAAAACCTCGGCAAGAGGGGCGCCCAGGCCCGTGGATTTACGATTGGCTGCCAGGGGGAGGAAACCCTGTTAAAAACAGGGGACCGTTTTTTTTTTTTTTTCTACTGGCATTTGACACATAATCTGAACAACAGCGGAGCACGGGACTCTGAGCGGCCAAGCTCCGTGTCTGGAAAAAGATGGAGACGGGGAGATGGCTTTGCTGCAGCATTCCAGGCAGGAATGGTTTATTTTCGCTGGAAGCATAATTGTCTGTGGCCAGGATTTGGAAGTACATTTTACCCGCCAAACTGCCAGGAAGTGTATGTGTGGGTGTTGCTCCCCTCTTGTGGTGACCTGATGTATTGTGTTTTTTTTTCCTCCCTCTAGATAAAGCCTGAAAACTCAAAAGGGAGAGAGGTTTTCCACTCTTCCACTTCAAATGCTGCGCGATTTCGTTCACAAATACACGAGGGATTAAAACACTACTCCTCTTCCAACTACAGAACCGTGACGAAGAAAGTCAACATGTAAGGAAGAAACGACGTGAGAAATCCATGTCGTATAGTTTCACTGTTCCTTTCATTGTATTTTTCCCCAGTATTTCTAAGATATACTTTGTATGACACGATATATGCCATAATATGGAGGATTTCCTCCACCAATTGTAAATAACAAAATATAGGGTTTTAATTTGGAAAAAAAAGATCGAGAGGGTACCTATACATACACAATATGGATTCTCTCCAACTGGAGACCCTCCTGAGAGACGCATTTTTAATTTTAGGCACCGAAAACGAGAAAAAGAGAGATAATGAGAAACTGCAGGTCAAATGTCTGTCAGCGCCTGTGAGAGCGAGGCCGGCGCAGGTACCTGTGAGTTGACTGGATGGGAAAAAGTGATAAGAGCCCAGATGTTCTGTGGAACCTCCATGTGGAAAAAACTAAAAACCACAAAGCTGGGGGTGCATGGCATTTGAAAAAAACAAGATAAAAGCCCAAATAAAAGAAAAGGGGATCCAGAGCATGATGTTACTGAGATGAACAAGCGTTGTATTAGAGACAGAGGAAGAAGCAGTAAGAAGGAAGAAAAAAAAAAGGAACCCAGGTGGTGCCGTGTTCCCCTGTGGGAATATTTCATGGTCCGGTCCACCCTGAGAAACTGTCCATGTGTCTGAAAGGGACAAATATCGACGGCGGTGACCAGAAAAGCGCTCAAAGACTCTAACGTGCTAGAACATGTGGCCTCTCTTGGTGCTGTGTCTCACCCTCGCTGTAGGATCATCCGAAAAGAACGGCAACGACACAGCGGTGGAAGAGAGGCTGGTGGTGGCCAAGGGGAAACTTCTGGTGAGTACAGATTCAAATCCGCACAAAACACGACTACCCTGAAACACTGTCTGGAGTTCTCAAAGTGGCCCCCTTTTAAAAAAAACAAGAGATCTTTGAAACGCCAGAGACAGGAGTTTACTATTCTCATGAGAAGAGGAGAATGGGAAAAAACAGTGAGAGCATAATAGCGACCGGCACATGGGGGGAAATGGGTAACGCGAGGGCTAAGCCGCGTGCTGTGGTGTATTCTGCGCAGATACACAAGCGATTTCTGCCGGCTTTGATTACACACGGAACAAAGCGCGCCCGATGCTATTTGTCATGCCGTTCTCCTGTCGTCTTTTCCGCAGGCTCCCAGTGTGGTCGGATGAGGCATAAAGAAAATGCCCGAGCTCCATCTATTCCTCATGGAGCGGTGGGCCTTGTAGTATCCTTGCGCTCTTTTTGTTTTCCTCAGGCTTCTTGGTGAGACGTGGCCTTTTCCCGAAAGAAAGGCACTTCCAAAGTGTCAATTCGACAGCGTAGAAAAAAGAAAAAAAAAAAAAAAAAAGTTCAAGTAAACTGATCAAATCATTCCTGAAGAACGACAATCTCATTTTGGCTTTGCTGGAAGGGAGGCAAGAGAGATGTTCAGTATTTTTTTAATTTGTATTTATTCCATTGTTATTGTTGAGTGGAGAAACAGCAAAAGCTTTGTTTGTGTCGCTTGTCACTGGCCACCTGTTGTTTGCCTTGATCCCTCCTTCCCTGTGCAGCCACAACTTGGAATATGATTCGTCGGAGGAGAAGAATCCCCGTCTGATATTCTACAACGAGAAGGACGAGGTCGTAAAGGTGAGCTGCCAGTTTGGAGATCGGCCTCGTGGGGGTGTTATCGCGGCAGTGCCAGAATGTCAAGACAAATTCGTGTCAGGAAGTTGAAAGCTCTATCTGATATTAGATATAAACCGTCCCAGCGACCAAGTCACACAGACAGAGAGTTAGACAGAGCTAGAAATCAGCTGAGGGAGAGAGGGATGAAGGGTGAGAAAGTACATTTATGAGAGCTGAGAAATATTGTTTATACTGTTATATAGTTAACCTAACCTAACCTTCTACGATATGAATGTTGATAAAAAAAAAAAAATGCATTTTTATGCCTTGAACTTAAAACTGCTCAGTGTTTGCCCCTGAATCTGAATTTAGGCCAGCGTAGCATCATAAAACACTCGATGGTGATTCATTTCTTCAGAGTTAGCCTCCTCTCAAGGCACAAAGAGCCCCTGCTGTGATCGAAAAGTAAACAGTCTGTCTTTGAAGGTTCTCCGTCATCACATAGTCTGTGGCTTTTTTTTTGTTTGAGTCTGGTTTTTAGCTGAAGCTTTGGGGGTTTTGCTTTTTCTCTGTTTTTATGTTTTTTTTTTTTGTTTTTTTTTGCCTCTTTCGGGGTCTAGAGTGTTTATTGTTTTCATTTATTGCTTCATAATGTGGGCGGGAGCCCTTTGAGACCATCATTTGAATTTAAATGAAGAATAATTTCAGAGACAAACTTAGTGAACAAATAAATGAAAACAAATGTGCAGGAGGAGCCGCTATTTCAACAGGGACAAAAAAAAAAAAGGTTTAATAAAACCCATGATTTGGTTAATTTACCAGAATAAACCTGGGGTAAATAAGACCATACACACTTCTCTGCATACATCACTTCCCCCTGCATAACTGCGCGTGTGCGTGTTTTCAACATGTCAGACTGTTCCTGTGAAGAAAATGAAGGCAGATGAGATCAGCGGCCTGCTAGACTCACTGGGTTTCTACAAGAGGTCCCAGAAAGGGGAAGAGGTACCAGAGGAGTTCCAGCATTTCCCCCTGCGCCTCCCTAAGGACGAGCTGTGATGACCTCTCGTGGCCGAACCCTGCCACTGCACCTCGGTCGCAATTAATGACGTGTGGGGCCTCAAGGCCAATAAAACGATACGCCAGGCACCACGCTGAGGACCTGCTGACCGGGTGTGGCGTTCGGGGTTTCAATCACGGCTGTGTCATTCTGTCAAGAAGATGAATTCGCAATAAATATTAGCCATTAAAATGGCTGACAAAACACCACAGCACATGTTGTATTTGGTCTGTCATATGTGTCTGATTGATTTCATAAGTCACCTAATGGAAGAAAGCTGTAGACCAAGAAAATTGTAGACTGATGGAAATGGAAAAACGCATAGTGCTTACACAATAAAATATGACATTGGAATGCATCTCCTCTGAGGGGGAGGGTGATGATGCCCCTGTGTACACTTGGGGAAGTTTTTGTTTTTTCATGCATTGTCCTGGTTTTTATTCTTGAGACATATTTAGCACTTTAGATACATGTCACATTTCTTAATAAGATAAACACATTTCGTGGAGACGTAAAGGGCGGCTAACTGACTGAAAAACTGTCACGCCACTGTCTCTGCCTAATCCTCATCCCGCCTCCTTCGCCATAATCTGATTAGCAGCAGCGTCTGCCTGTGTGGGACGCTTTGTATCTCTGTGTGCCCTCAACTGTGCATTTGTGTGATTCTATGCAAACGGGGATTAGCAGAAGACATCGAAACGCACACACACACACACACAGTTTAACATTTCCTTACTCCTTGGCTCGGCAACGGCTCTACCCACAATGCCTGTGTTTTACTCAACTGTTCCCGAGAACCTGCAGATGGGTCTGGCCTACATGGGAGGCTCCGTGTTCACCAACAACCGGACAGCAGACAGCGACTTCAGCAGGGAGCAGGAGGACACATCCGGTTAGTCGAGGGCTCTACAGAACAACTATACGTAGTACAACAGTATACTGTACATGTAACTGACTACTGCTTCGCATTTAGGGTATATGCGTTTTTATAGTCTAAAAAAAGCCTCTTGGAACTTTGTTCCTTGGCTTAAGTAGCTTGCGATTGTAATTAAGTTCAATTAGAGATTGATAGCAAGTGTTTACATTACCTTCTGCAAAATTTGCTTCATATATTTAAGCAGTTTGCATGCAAATTAAGTTAGAGCATATCATAGACCTATATAGTATATGTGTACGTATGAATTTGATATATGTGTATTTCTCAGTTTGTGTATTGTTTTTTTGTTGCAGTGGTGAATGAGCTGGTCTCTCACCTTCCCCTCCAAATGCTCCTGTACTTCAACATGTTTTATTTTCCCTGTTGGTGGCTCTCAGCTGTGTTCATGCTGGAAATAAAGGTGGGTGGTCTGAACGGAAACTTCACGACACAAACTGGAGAAAATTTGTTTTGAAAGACCTTGTCATCAACTCAACCGTGTCCTTCTTCAGAGCAAATCTGCACGTCAGTTTATTGAAAATGTGTGACCCTTGCGCCATCTACTGGTAGCAACAAGCGCTTCAGATTCAACCGAAAGCACTGACTTTAATGAAGTAACTAATAAGGTCTCATCTGATTATTGTGCGAAAAATACACTTTCATAAAGATGGATTTAAGATGTTTTTTTTTATTATGTTTCTTGTAACTTTGTTTGAACATAAACCCACATTTGATATCTTTAAATAGACATATTCCAATTGAAGCTGTACTTTATTTGCAGTACTACCACCTGCCAGGGTACTACCAGGCTCTGCTTATAACCGGGACGATCCTCCTCACTGTGACTGAAGTTGTGCGACTTTATCTGGGCCACATAGGCAACCTTAAAGAAAAGGTGATTCAAACACAACACTCTCTCCGAACCACAACACACAACTTTTGTGCGGGTGTGTTTGTCAGACTACAGACTGAGTCAGACCGATTTATCTTTCCATGGCCTCCTTCCACTAACCCAAAGTCTCCCTCCTTTTTTTTTCCCTCCTGTCATCAGGTGCCAGAGTTGGCAGCTTTCTGGCTCCTGTCTGTCCTGTTCCAGCTGCCGGTGCTGCTTTTCTTCCTGACTGATGAGGGGATAATCATCCTGCCCCTGGAGAGAGCCGTCCACTCCCTGTATCTGCTCTTCCTCCTCGCCCAAATCCTCGCCTCCTTCCTGGCGCTCAGGACTATGACCCGTAAGCTCACCCTCCTCTTCCACCTGCGGCAGTTTGGTAAGGTGGAGAGCTTCGGCCAATCGGGGATGAGCCCCGTCTACGGTTTCCCCTACCATCGGGGTGTGCTGCCTGTCTCACCCATCCATAACGTGTATCCCTGAAAGTCACTCAGTGTAAATCTTATTTTGCACAGTGTTTCCTTATTTACTATATCACACTTATTTAACCTGTGACACTTATTATATTTTGTAAATATGAATTTAGTCATTTTCTATTAAATTGTATTTTTTTAATTTTGTCTTATGCAATAAACAGGTTTCTGATTCTGATACTAGATACTACCATTTGTGATGTGATGTTTGAAGCAAAAACTGGACTTTTGCCATTAACCATAGCCTTCTGTGACCCCTTTGCATTCTAGTCTCGTTGGCCAACAAATATGTACACGCCTAATCCCTTTATGCATTCAGATCACTGGTGTAAAATGAAAGCTGAATGAATAGAGAGGCTGCAATCGTTTGCATAAAAAAAAACAAAGTACATAGTTTTAGCACCACTCTGTGAAAAAAAATTTATTCCGTGTCAGCTAAACTATCCCTGAAATAGCATGGCCAGAATATCAGAAAATACACAAATAAAATAAAATGCACGCAAATGCAAGACGGTTTATCTCCAAAAAAAAGTCTTTACTCTCTTTTCCCTCCTCCTCCTCTTTCATGATGATGGATGATGGAGGCTGGAACGTTAGTAAAGCAGAATTGTTTTTTGCAAGGTTAGATTCATTCATTTTCTGCCCACGAGACACGATTCCTTTTTCAGAGGTGGAAAGCAACATGCTCTTTTATTTCTGGAAAGGGCAATGCGAGAAACACATGAATAGCTCCTTTTTTTTCTAATTTATCTCTAAGCCATCCCTACAGTATAATCTTACCATTGCCGTTTGGTAGGCGAAACGCAGAAATAAAATTGCATGGAAGATTGTAAAATCCAAGAATTTAAATACATGCAACTGCAGCAGAATTGTGTTCAATATTTATGACCACACAGTGGCAGTCAGTGACTATCGGAGGGCAGGGGAGCGTTTCACAGTGCTGCAACGTCGATTGAGAACAGATTATCATGCAGCACATGTCCTGATCAGGCGGAGGAATAAAGGTTAGGCATGTCCACACTTGAGAGCCAGGCATCATTTGATAATCAATAACTCCCAAGTCGTGTCAACGTGGAAATCGATGTCATAATTTGTTGTCCACGCGTCTTTTCCATCCTTCTGGATACACCATGGTTTCTCTTTTTCTATGTTTCATGACAAGCCTTCCAAGACAGTATTTGGTGCTCGATTGTGTCTTTGCGGGCGAGAAATGATTGACGGTGTCGTGCACTAAGTAGTCAGCAAGCTGGTTATGTGTGAGACAGCCCCTGCATGTGATGCTTATCCCGCTGCACTTTGCATCCGGGAAACAATGAACTGCAGTGGCTGCTGCAGTGTTCATGGGAAGCAGAGATTGGAAAAAGAGACCGGAGGATGTGGTGTACGTTCACGTACATAACTGCGCTCAAATGATTCCCTTAACGGAAAGACAAAAGAAAAAAAAACATGTCTATAATTTGATTTATTTAAGGTACCCATTGGTTGACGTGACCATCATTTAAGACCAAATTTGCCTCAATTTGAATTCTTGAATTCTACCCATGTCACCCAGCCTTGCAGAGTGATGGAAACCAATAAATAAGCAGCTTGTTAGCTTTACTAGGAAATCTATTTCCAAAGCTTACGCAAAAATGCTTGAGTCAAACGTGCAGACATTTTGTTAGAATAGTATCAGAATTTATTTGTTTTCCTGGAAGTTGTAACATATCATTTGACATCAGTTTGATCAGTGCATTTTATTAAAGCAATTTTTTATTTTTTTTTGTTATTAGTACCTTAAAATCAAACCATCACCAAGCAGGAGCTACTGCTAACACTTAAGTAAATATTCCTTTTCAGATTACTTTAAACCCAGGAACAGGGGGAAAAGTCTGTTGACTGTCTTTTTGTACTTGGCTTTCAGTGCAAACAGAGGTGAAGCTGTTCCATAAAAGGGAGGTGTCAAGTGAAGTGGTGGCTCCAGTCCCTTTCAACATGTTTGTCCTCCTCAGTCAAGCCAAAGAGTAAACAAACAAATTCAGAGAGTGAAGAGGGGAAGGAGGCCAAGGCTGAGAAACACCGGATCTATTAAAGCTGTGATCCTCTCAACCATGCTCGTATTTGTTGACAGTAATTAAAATCATTCATCACAATTAATCTTATGCTCATTTACGGACTTGCTGTAAATTCTTGTTTGGATTTCTTGAACTCATTTTTCGTTAACTATGGTTCTCTCGGGTCGCGACGTGGACAAGCCAGACTGGCGCAAGCCAGCGGGAGACAGGACTATTTATACATGAGGTAAGTGAACACAGGTGGAAACAATCAAGGGCGGGGCTTACACTGACGAGGGTGGGAAAACACACCTGGACATGTCGTGCACTGGGACATTTGTTCTTGACAGCACTTGGGAATTTTATTCCTGACGTGTAGTGACAGACAGCGGCTGATGAGTCTCGTGACTTTACATGTGAACAATATAACGTGACTAATATAAATGACTGAAACTAAACCTAAACGATACAAATAATGAAACATGAAACATAGACCTGAACCTATAATACCTATACATGGCATCAATATAAAACAACATGTGACAGAACTGAACAGTGGATTAATTCACCATATTTCAGTAGTGCAAAGAAAGACCTAAATAATCTGTGCACTGCTTTTGCGGATCTAATTTTTAGCCATAAAAGACACTCATTAAACCAGTGAAGCCTCCGTAATTGACCCACCTCTATTCCGCCCTTGCTATTCCTCCACAACCTGTTACCATTAGCAACCGTAAGGGAAATACCTCCAAGAATCCACTGTACCGAGCCTCAGTTGTGCCAGCCCACAGGAAGTGTCAAGCTGGGAGACCATGCGATTGGACGGTGCGCAATCTTTCCTACTCATTTCCCCTGACAGAATAGGACCTGACATCCCCAATGTAAGGGCAATATCCCAGTTGATGGGGACACATGTATGGCCCGCTTATTTGATGCCACTCCTGTGACCCGACAATTTTGAAACTCTAATCGCACCGAATGCTGCCTTTTTAGGGTTACAGAATACATATTGCCCAATTACTGACTCCAAAGGACATTGAGCTATGAAATTCAAATCTCACCCATAAGCTACTTATACCGTATCGCCTTTTACAGCCAGCAGGATCGGCTGGAAATGTGACTTTACAGGTATATTGAAATTCCAACTGAAATTGGCTGTTGGATATTTTCAATTTGGGTTTGATGACCCGGGTGAGGGGTAATGGCAGGGCAAGTCACATCTCCCGGGGGATTTAATGGCCACTTACCAAACAGTGCAGATGATTTATTTATTGTTTTTTATCAGCCGCGAAAGCTTCAACTTTATTTTTGCTATTATTTGAAAGGGGTTCTGAGTAGATATATTTATATAATTAAATATATAATTATTATTCAAATAATAATTGTACATTACATTAGTTTTTTTTTATTTAACAAAGTTGAATTTATTGTCCTCAGCCCCTAAACACCTCAGAGAAAAGCATCATTTGATCATAGTTACTTCGGATGGTGTCACAATGGCCTCCGGTTCCACTGTGAGGAACCTTGGGATTGTTTTTGACCGGGACATGACCTTTGACACATAAAACAAATCTCTAAGACAGCCATTTTTTTAAACCCTCAAAAGGATGCTGAGGAGTCATTTATAACCCCTACTTTAATTCTTATCAGGATGATACAATAAGTCTGCAAAAAAAAAAAAAGCATTTAATCCAAAACGCTGCAGTACCGGTAATGACAGGAAATTATTAAAAAGGGATCATTTTACTCCTGTGTTAGCTTCTCTACATAGGCCCCCCGATTAAAAATAGAATTTAAAATCCTCCTCCTCACTTACAAAGCACTTAATGATCAGGCCCGATCCTCTCTTTGAGAGCTGATAGTACCTTACTGTCCCAATAGATCACTCTAAAAGTTCACAATGGAGGTTTATTTGCAGATAATTGTAGCTCCCAGGATGCCAGAGCCAGACTACGTCTCTATATTCAAAGTTTAAATTGGAACTTTTCTCTCTGATAAGATGGAATTATGTGTGGTAAGTACACATCAACCGACAAAATGGACAGAGGACAAAAGCATCATATTTGAGCAGGAAGTAGAACGCAGGTTGCGGTTGGGTTTAGGTCTCTCTCTCTCTCTCTCTCTCTCTCTCTCTTACCATAGCTTGACACCTAATCGATCAACAGTTATCCTTAGCTGTTGCCGGCCCTGAGCACATGAACCCTTCATTCTTTCATCACCACCACGGCCACATTTCATCACAGTATCATCATCCGTGCTTCAGACAGGTATTAACAAAGAAGCGGGGCCACGCTGCCAGGGCGCGCGCACCTTGTCTGAGCTAACGAGAGGGTCTGGGTCCGGATCAAACGAATCGTGGTTCAGTTTGTGTGCAGCGTGAAAATATATTTTTGAACAGTTCAAACATTTGAATCTATGGCAGGAAGTTGAGACAGGATTTAACAATATCCTAAATGAGAAAAAAAACTAATGGAAATTAGCCGCGGTACCACATGGGGGGCAGGAGGGGAGGAAATGTAACTACCAAACTACCGTTTGTTAAAACCGAAATATACTCAGAGAAATTCTCCGCAGGCGCTCATGGGGAAACATGTTCTAACTGTGATAGTAGCCGTTCCTATTTTCGATGTGCAGCCCAGCACATCAAAGCCATAAACGACAGAAATTTAAAGAATAATGAATGGAGCGGAGTGCAATTTCATTTCTATTTCTGAGCCACATTTATCATCCAAACGTGGAAGATTTTTTTATAAAGCTGTGATGCTAACCATGTTAGCTCTTTTTGTTTATTTTCTGTGTTTGTATTTAAATGAAGGAAATATATATAGATATTTACAGGCTATTCATCTTTTCAAAGCCTCCAGTTAATGCACCCTAACCATCTCATGCATATTCCTAATGCTCGGCTAAATATTTACTACCCACGGGCTACCGGTCGACTCCCGGGGAGAGAAAGGCTTCAAATCAATTAAAGCTGGAAGGCAGGTGACTCCTGATCCAATCAAGCTCTTGGCTGCGGCCCATGACCATGACGCACGCCGGGGATGGAAAATAAATGACGGTGAAAGAAAATGAAAAACCGCCAGCAAGCGCATGTCTTCAGTCGTTCAGCATGATGCTCGAATGTCAATAGAGGGCATTGATGTTCTCAATGTCTGGTCTCAACATCGAACCCAACAGCGCAACTCAACACTATTGCCACAACATGTTTGTTGGCGATAGCGGCTAATTTAACCTCGATCTGTAGCCTCCAGAAAAGATGCCTGGTAGCTCATCGATTTTGACCTCACACCCCCAGATTGTTTTTTTCCCGTGTTCAAACTTGCACTCCTCAGATCTGACTTGACACAGAGGAGAGTGACGGAATCAATCCTCCTCAGACCAGGGAGATGTCAGCATAGGACATCTCCCTAGCATAACTCTCTCACCGGCACACTGGATCCAACACCACACGCATCAAATGAATCAATAAAACAGGGGCCACTGAAAGGTCAGCCTTTTTACCTCAAACCCCGTAAACCTCAACAGCCTTCAAGTCACTTAGTTTTATTGTATTCTACAATGACAATAGGCTGTAAATAGACCTTAAGGCAGTGTTACCACGAAATAATAGCCAACCGTTATTGCAAGGTGTGGGAATGAGTTTGGTGTGGTTGGGCGGTTGCAAGAAGTGGATAAAAGGTTAAATATATGCTGAAAATCCTTATCACGAAATAATAATACATATAAAGGCTAGAGGATGAATATTTTGATTTTGTGCACGAAGCGCACATTATACAAAGCCTGGGATGTACGGTCGATACGTAATCCTTCGGTACAGCTAGCCTTCTGCAGCACAGAGACTCTGAGCCTCTTGATCTTCCGTTGCCGGCGATATTATCCGTCCCCGCAGAGAGCCGACGGCCGCAGACAGGGTCGGGTCTCCGAATGTGCTAATCCAGGTGAGCTACAATTGAGTTGTTACAAAACTCATCGTTCCACTGGACCGACCGTGGCCTTTTCGCTTGTTGTGAACCTGGAGCTCCTGATTAAGAGATTTGTAAAGGTGAAGTGATTAAACATCTTTCCAAACGGATCTCATTCGTCACCTTTCAGGCCGTTTGGGGCGAAGAAGGTTGCAGAACTAGGCAAGACAATATGTGCAGAGTAGGCCACGGATAGAGTACAACATTTGCATAGATATAGCTGTAAGTAATATTGCACTTTGGTCATGAATTGTGTACAGAATACAAGAATTCCTCTTCCCACTGAGCCATATTGTTAAATTTAATCTTTCATTCTGTATTTAATTAAAATTTGATTGATGAATTTGTGTATTGGAGTAAGGTTGCAGGGGTTGAGCGATAGCCACGGTACCCTACATTTGCAATGTTGCCTGCACCTTTGTTTAATACTGACTGCTGTGGATGATTTTAATGAGTTAAATTTAAAAGTGCAAACTGTCGCCGATTCAATTTGGGATTAAGGGAATAAATCATTAATAAGCCCTCCGTCCCTAGTTCCATCTATTTAAGATGAGCAGGCCCATCAGTAATGAATGTTTCGTTCTTTTAATCGTCTGCACATCTGTAGCAACAAAAATTCTGGCGGGACGTGATGGCTAATGACCCTATTCAAAAAAAAAAACTGCGGGATCCAATGCTTCAGACATAAAAAAAAAGAATGACAATAATGCCTTTTTTTTTGTAGGTGTGCTGCATGCATAAATCATAAAAAAAAAAGTCATCTGTACGCCACCTGGGCAGTCCAAAATGATGCCGATTGACAAACACTCCAGACGGTCCCCCCAACCGATAAGCTTAGGTGGATAAAACAAATGTGTTTAGCCCCTTTTTTGAGAAATGAAAACGATGTGTTGGGCTCAGACGGGTCGGGGAGCGAAGATTGAAAGAGCTGACTGTAACAAGACTGTGTACTTCTCTTCAAAGATTTGAGATTCACCATAAACAATGACGGGGCAAAACGTCTGCATGCTCATTTGATATTTATGCCCACATACACAATCTGCGCCTCACAGGCAAACAATCAGATTAGGGATTAAGCCTTCAATGTGTTCCTGCATGAATGGCGTTCATCTAAATGTGAAAAGGTGTTAGCCATTTAAATATGGCTTTTCATTGAAGTTTTCACCCTGCCCGATTCACTCCCTTATATAAATGAATGTGATGAGCACTGTTGTTCCACCACATTGGTTGAGCTTTGCTACTTATTTTTATTTTGTTAAGCTCAAATTCAACCCACAAAACTTCCTGTACGAGAGGTTTGCTATTTTTGTTCCTCCAGTTTTTTTTTTTTGTTTTTTTTTAAACATGCCCCGACTGCCTGTTAAATTCCTTTTCTGTTTCACTCTTGTTCTTTTGAAGCTATCAGGAAAAAAAAAAGAAAAAAAACAAAACAATGAGAGAGATTTTCACTGTGTGGAGTTGCAGAATACTAATACAATTGGACTCTTAATGAACCCCTGCAGTTAATTATAATAATAAAGTTACTGTGATTTAATGATCCCACGGAATCCAGAGTACATGTGGCTTATAGTTGCTTATTGTGACTTTGTGATTTTGTCTTCGCTCCCCCGTGTAGAATAAAGTCATTTTCTGATCCCCATTGAGCATCAAGTCATTGTAAAGGCTCCCGGTAAGGTCTTGATGAGTCGTTATTGCAAAATCTCCCTCTGCCGACTTTAGCTTGCCAGGATAGAGCAGCGCCGCCGTCGCTGGTGGACATACGAGATAAAAGGGGTGATTTCGTTGGGATAAATGTGGAAAAAACTGGGCTCAAAACACTCTGCTAAGGCAAAGGGCATCTCAAAATGGAATAAAGCAATCCACGGAGTCGGCGAACCCTGGAGAATCCATTCTTTTCGATAGATTTCAATCTATTCAGCGACGTAAGAATGTCATTCAATGGGGCGAAGCGGATCAGAGTCATTTCAAACTCTGTGATTGATGATTAAAGGCATCAAAAATGATGTATTTTGTTAGCATGTGAGTTTATTGATGTGAAATACCGTTCCAGACATAGAGGAGCATCAGGTGGAGTCCATGAACAGATATCACATGTTCAATAAACATTTTTGCGAGATCCTAAGACAGGTATCAAAGTACAGCTCAATGGAAATTTTACACTTAGTAGACCATCAACAGGTTCACACTGTTTTTTTTTTTTCATTCATCAAAAAAGAAAATAAATATGGGTTTATATATTTTCCTCTGTTGATAAATGATAGACCCTTGATAGGTGTATGTTTATGTCTATGGACAATGCAACAGTGTCTCCAAAAATAAGGCAACAAATCAAATTATTATGGAGATTTTATTCCCCATGAAAAGGTCCCCTAGTTAATGTCGGTCAATAAATGTTCTATTCTATAATTTTCTCCTCACAAAAATAAATACATCTGTGGTTAAGTACTTATTTGTGCCGAAAACCTTCTCTGGAAATGGATGAAACAATCATGACGGTGAGTTGTTGTGCGCTGAAGCACGTCTTAAAGTGCAAAATGGAAAACAACGGTATTTGTTAATAACTGAGCTTTTCTCTCTCTTTTTTCTGAGTGTTTTGGTCTGCAGACTTGAAGCCTCTGACACATTTCCCGGGTGCATCAGATAATTATGATCCGGCTGGCTCTGGGCGATAGGGTAGTCTAATTCTTTTGGGCTCTTGTGTAAGATCCAAGTTTGGGGAGTTGCCAATACTAATTCTAAACGGGGGGATATTTATAAGATGTGGATTATTGAGCACTTTTTATGCATTGTTTTGTCTCTCAGGCCATTTTTGGAGCTTTTTTTTCTTTCGAGTTTTTCGAAACACAATGCTGCCCCGTCAAAAAGAATCCAAATTGACTTTCAAACATGTTTTTTTGGTGGGACTCTTGATTGAAAAGTAAAAGTGACTGTTGGAAGTAATATTTCAGATTTTACAATAAACCCGTCGATAATTGTGTTCGTTGATGCTGTGCTTTGCTATTATCCTGTGGCCCAGATGTGTTATCACAGATTTCCAAGCTTTGGTTGAAGTTGGTTTATATGCACAATACACGTTAATAGTGACAGACGTGACCCAGATGCATGCACAGCAATCTAAACTACTCCCAAACAAATGAACGTGGTGCTTTACATATATCAATGTTTTATTGCGACAGTACACGATTTGGCCCACGTCCTACTTCAAAAACGATGGGCGCCCTCTGACACACAGGTTTCCAGTCATGTGTAATCTTTTACCTCTCACTGAAAAAGAGCGACGCTCCCGACTTGGACACCGGAGACAACGTCTCTGTTGTATTGCCAAAACCCCCCAAAAGTGCTGTGGGAACAATATCTGTCCTCAACAGTTAGCAGGTCCATTGGTTGTTTAAAGTGGGTCGTCTGTTCCAACACATTGTAAGATATCTATTTTCAACATTTATTGCTCTATAGCAACACCTTAAGACGAAAAAAAAAAACAACCACATTAAGAGGACAAAACCCACTCTTGCACATTTATATCCCCAGTACCAGCTTGATGGGTTTGGATGCATATTTTATAAAATGGTCAAGAGACGTACCGCTCGGATTGTTTGCTCTTCGGTTGTAGTGAGAGTGGCCGCCAGGTGCCAAGGATAAATGCTCGATAGATTAGCGGTCCCTAAAATATGTCTTTTTTATTTTCTTCTTCTTTTTTTTTACGAGCACGTACTAAAGCAGCCCTTCTTCTTTCATGCAGCTGTACGCTTCACCTTTGTTGTGATCGCTGATAAAACCCCGCAACACAATCGATTGCTCACAGTTGTCGTTAAGTTCATCGTTAAAACAGTTCTGTTACACAGTCATAATGTGGAACACGTTGATAAGAACAATCACAAATGTGCCAAGACGATCCATGCACTTCATGCATAGGCGACGACCATCCTCTGAGGCCTGCAAAGCCCCGGTGTGGAGACGGAGTTGTGTTTACTGCGTCCAGCCAGTTACCTGTCCATTCATACCTGAGAACCTTCTTACCATGAGCTGTTAACCCGCCTCACCCTTCTCCATCCGGCTCAGACTGAAGCCATGCAGCCCGTGAACGAATGACCCCATCCACACCATCCCGCGCACCCCACCTGCACACCTTCGTCTGACCTATTGTGATTCCAAAGTGTTTTTTGGTTGAACAACCACATACAATATTCTCCGCAATGGGGGGCAGGGCACACTTTCCGGGCCCCTGGAACACGTTTTCTTCAATGTCCTCACGATATTTTCAGGGATTTTGCCTTCCACTCGTTTCTACTGAGCCACTGACAAAAACACAAGACCGGACAGTCACAACACGTCTCTCTCTAGCTGCCACCGTAGTGAATGCAACACTGCTCAAACGCACGTAGCTAATGACGACTAAACGTTGTATTAGGAGGTGTGATATGTATAGTCAGTTGTCCACTTTGAGCACACGGCTGCCTCTTTGTATGCGAGGTCCTCCTTGTCCATGACTTTCTGTGAACTGTCAGCATGTCTCCGTTCAAAGACAAATTCCTGCACATATCGTGTCCTCTGCAGTCACATGTGTAACAGCTGTGGGATTGTCTGTGGTATACGTCTTTTAATATTTTTTTCTTTTTTTTGAAGCATCATCTCTCAGTCTTTTTATCGGTTAGGCAGCCTTTAGTTGGTGGTTAAGGCTAAACAAAAAAAAACAAAAAAACCCACAGCTCCTATTTCATGCCACTCCGCAGCACCTGATTGGCTGCAATGAGCATGACACTGATGATGAAAGCAATGGCGAAGGCGCATATCAGGCTCTTGCGCACACAAGTCTGCTTAACTTGCTGCGTCGGGCTGGAACCTAGCGAAACACAAGGGGAGATGTTTGAGAAACACAATCTGAAAGTAATTTCCGAATGAAAGAGCTCATCACAAAAGCTACCAATAACACAAACACAATTATATGGGATGAATACAGCAGAGTAATTTTGTTTTAACACCTGTACGCCGCCTCACCGCATCTAGATTGAAATGTTGATTGGAATTTTTGGAGCAACAAGCAAATGGACGGACACCTGACTGGCTGATTAAAGGAGGCTCATCAAAAACAGCAGCCAGCTGTGGGAAAAGGCGCGGCATCATCCGAGGTAAGAACCAAGGCAGTCGACGCAGAACAAAAAGAAGCTTGCCACTTTCTGTGCTTTATTTTTGTCTTTTTATTTATTGTTTTACTTTTTAGTTTTCTTATGTCTACTTACTATTTAAAATCTAAACCTTGCACATGCATCGTCTTATCCAGAAGATGACCGACAGTGACGCAAATATGACGTAGAAGATTCTTCCTTACTGTCTATGTCCACCTGGCAGTCCTCAGGGTTCTCTATGTGGTTCTCCTCCGTCATGATGATGTTCTCGATGTCTTTCATGGAAAGGTGATCGCAGAAGGTGTCGTACAGAAGCCTCTTTAGCTCCTCCACTGTCAACTTTTGCATGTCGCACTAGAAACACACATACAGACATGGACAGGGGATGCAGAGCAGAAAACAACACACGCACACACACAAGCACAATGCAAAGACAGTAAAAAACACATATAGTAAGTGGGCACACAAAAAACATACAAGGAAGGGGTGAACAGGTTATGGAAGTAGAAACAAAATGGCTCTGAGAACACAATACCTCTGCCAAATCTTTCCTTATCCATATCATTCTCCAGATATGGGTCAAACTTCCAAAATGTTGCACAAATTGCAAATGACTTTGACAGAACGATTACAAGCGACTGGTATTGTCAATTGTAATTAAAAGATGAAAAGTGCAAGCACACATTATGATGTGCGACTCCTCTCTGTGTCAGATCATTATAGTCTAATTGGAGCATATTGTAATTATTAGAGTGTGTGAAAGGCTTTATACCGGTGTCGTTGGCCTCGTGGGGCTCAGCCGTATTCTATTTGGAATCTAGCAGTAATCATATTCTCCGACATAACTTCCGCCGTCAGATAAATGTGTAAACTGCGAAATATCAATAGTGCTTAAGTGATAGTATTTATTTATTTGTATATGTTTTTGAAATATTTTTAATCTTTTTATAATTTTTTTTACGTTATTATTTATTTTTTGAGTAAATGCTCCTATTTGCATTCCACCACTGGTTCCGTCAAAGTTAGTAAGTAAATGGGAACGACTGGTAGCAAAGACGAAAACTGAAACGGAAAGTGTATCAATGTTCCTCTGCAGCTCAGCAGGCTCCGTGTGATCAAACCAGCAGCACTTGCTCGATACTACTACTCCGTTATATAATATTATGGGAAGCTCTGCAGAATTTCAACGTGTCCCCCGGGTTCTCGCCTATCCCAGCAGGTGGCTTTGGCTGGGATTCAATTTCGCTACGCCGAGAATTCCCATAAATCCCCTCTTTTTCACACTTGGTTTGAAGCATGGCTTTCTGTCAGCTCCTCAGCCTGCTGTTATCACCTCACTGCAACAAAGGCGGTTTTGACACAAGCTCCATACCAAAAATTCCCATCCCATTGTAACAGTGAGTTGTTGATTATCTAACCGGGTGTCTGTAAATAAATCCAATGTTTTGAATGCCGTGCGATAAGCCTGGTGTGGCGCCGCACATGAAGACGCGGAGATATCGACGTATCACAACTTCTCCGAGCTTAAAATTCTCCCATTAAAAACACAGTGGATATATATATATATAACTAAAACCGGCTCTCCTTTGAAGGTGGCGGAGACCAAACGTTTCTGCGCTTGAAAGTTTGCCGCAGCAGAAAGCGCCGCTGTCTATCTTCCCTCTAATTGGCAGAAAATGAGTGACTGCGTAATGAGCACCTTCCAAAAAACGGAGTCAAAGTCAGTGCCGTGGAACTTATCCGGCATCCCGGCTGCCGTCAGCTTCGGGCCCAGAAGAGTGACGAACTCCTCGAAGTCCACCTGCCCGTCGCCTGTGCAAAAGCAGAAGAGTTTTGTGTTTATTGTGAGCGACTCAGCGCAAAACAAAAAATTCTAGCTTTATTGGCTTGGCTCGAGGTGATCGAATCTAAGGTGCGAATTCGCCTCACCGTCCATGTCCAGTCTCTGGATAATGACTTCCAGCTCCACCTCGTTTGGCATGTAGCCCAGGGAGCGCATGGCCATTCCCAGCTCCTGCTTCGAGATGAATCCGTTCCCATCGCGGTCAAAGACTTTGAAGGCCTCGCGGATCTCTGCAGAAAAAGAAAATACACACACGCACTGTCTCAAGTCTGTGGGAAAAGGTCCATGCACCAAAGGCACGTTAGCCATGCTGCGTCAATGCTCCAGTTACAGTCGTATGTGGGTTGGCAGCCAAAAAGGAAACAATCTTGCAACAAACATCCCCACAACCAAAAGGTATAAGGTGTAAGACCTGCCTCACACCGGTTCACAGTCTCCATCGCAACAGAGCATTTTTTTGGCAGTTAATACCTCTGTTTGGCCACACTGCATTATTTCCCCTCACTGTCCTCTTGTTTACTCAATATGACGGACCAAAGCCCTTCATTTACATGCAATCACATCCGCAACCAAATCAACTGCAATTTTTGGACTTGTCACATCCTCCCCTCACCTGCCTGATTAGCGCACAAAAGAGCGGAGCATGAGAGCAATCCTAAGATAAAGATCATGCACTGTGTAAATTTGAATAAAATCACACGTACGTACACGTCTATAATCTTTTGAATCCGTTTTTTCGTTTTTTAAGATCGATTAAAGGTTTCTAGAAGGCGGTGATGCCCGTAACCAAGGCCACGCTGTTAAAAAAAAAAGGGGGATTCACTCTTGTCACACTGCACATCATCTATTTCATGTTAGGTCTGATTTTCTTTTCAAACTGAGGGGTATACAGTTTCTTTGTGCATTATTTCAGGCGTTTTCTCCCTTGTTCATTTCAAATGGTAGCGTCATCAGCACAGGACAGTCAAGGCTTATTTATACGTGAAGTAAGCGGGGACAGGTGAAAACAATCAAGGGCGGGGCAAGCGCTGATTATGGCGGGCAAACACACAAAGGCAGGAAGCCAAGGGATGTGGAAGGAGAACAAGAGGTAAGTACACAATAAAACAGGAAGTGAGGGACAGGGCGAGACATGAGTGTAAAATAAACTAAGAATGGCATTTCAAATAGTTTTCGAAAAAAAACACAAAAATTCAGTTCATTTGTCCTCGACCACCTGGTCAGCGACAAGGTCTGAAGTTTAACGTTAGATGAGAGAAAAGATATGATTAAATGGTTTGAAGATTCTATAAATTATAAATAAAAAGAATATAAATGAAATATTCTACACAATTATTAATTAAAGGAATAATTACACTGGGTTTTCGATGCGTAATGAAATCAGGGACGAGATGTGAACAGTATTCCTACATAATGTATAAATGGACTGGAAAAAAACAAAAAAACGAATTTGAATTTGCATAATGATGAACTGTTAAATGATTCTTGTACCACTAAAGTAAACAAAACAAAAATCTAAGCTAAACTTTTTGAGTGGAGACGGCCCTTTTTTTGCTGTAAATTAAACACAGAACAGAAATGAAGACAGGAAATGAGCGTGTCATTCTCTTCCTGCAAAAAAACGTCTTCCAGGAGGTAAGGCTTGAATCTCTGAGAGCCTCGAGCTGTGTGTTGTTTTCCCTCCCTGGGTGTGATCTAGATCTCATTGTTTGTTGAGTAACAAAACCTCAGTATCCACCTGAGGTCCATGTGTGCGCCATCTGTTTACTTTAGAAATGGGGCATTCCAGCAGACACTTGAACATGTTGCCACATCCTAGGAGGCAAACATACGACACCCAAATAAGGTGCCAAAACCGTTTTGGCAAATACTTTGTCTCCCACCGTGGCCGAAAATTCACAACATGCCCCCATGGAGTATCCATTATGAATTCAATAATAGACAAACAGTATCTAAGCAAAAGTCTTTCTTCCTGGCTGTAAACAGAACATTTAAAAAGAACAAAGTCGCTTATCATCAGTATTTAATAGTACTTTTACTCTCAAAAATGTGTACTGAGTACATCCAATCATAAAAAAGTACTTTTAAAATATATATTTATATATAATCAGTATAAACAAATGTTATCTGTACATATATCTTACTTACTTATATCTACACTTTACTGACACATTCAGTACGAAAATATTCACGTTTAAATAAACCACATTTGGTCATCACGTTAAGAGAAAGCATAAAGTCATTCTTCCTTCCAATTATATTTGATGTTGCATATTAGTCGTATATGAAGGTAATTTCTGGGAGACAGGATTCCTTTCAAAATGCTAATGAACCTGACGCTTCATTTAAATTAAATTGTAACTTTTTTTCCCGTTTTGTCCTCTTTAATCTAACATTTACTTTTTTGTTACATTTTACTTTATTATCTCACTATGATACATTTTATTCCTAGACTCGGAAGCGGTTGTTGTTGCATCTTTTAATCTGTGTGTCTGGGAGCACGTGTCCACCATGGGAGGTGTGAATATTTGCGTTGAAAGTGTACGGCCTTTTGCTTTGATGTGAGAGAGGTGCTTGTTGGCCTTCAAAAGATGTGAGGGAACGTGGTCCCATGTGGCGTGGTCCGACCGAGGATGAAAAGCCCCAAGTTAAGATGGTGAGCTTCAAGAGACCGACATCTGAGGGCTGAACTCCCACAAGAGGAGAGGTGCAGTGTGCGCCCATGGCATCGCTCTCCTGCGTATATTCCTGGATCAGGAATCGTGTGGAAATGGAGCTGAATCACGCAGAGACAAACAGAAACAAAAAACGTTCCTATTCAAACTCCAGAACCGTCAAGTGAAGGCGATTTTATAAAGTAATGGACTTTTGTTCAAAAATAAATTGACTCTCTGTGTCCTCACAGAACTGAAAAGCATTACACGGGAAGTGTTGGATTTTTGGAGGCACGCTGGGAGCAAAGCTTTACCCCCCCCTTTATTCAGGCTAAATGAAGCATCGGTAAAAGATTTTTTTTTTTTTTTTGCCAATTACCTGCAGTGCACTTTAAGCACGAGGGGCTAATGCTTGGGGTTTTTTTTTTTTTTGTCCATGAACGTAATCCAGGGTCTGTTTTCACAGCCAGAGATCCTCCTAGCCTCGGTGAGACCCGCATCTGCTTGGAACTGCAGTAATTGCAGCACACCCACTCTTTATGTAAGACCTGGTTAGTGTGCCGAACAACACCGTTTTGTGTCTGTGTGTGCGTGTGTGTGTCTGTATGGACCTTTGGCCCACTATTTTTAAACACCCCTAGCAACCTTAATCCATCTTTAGCTGGATATAGACCGACCTGGGAACCTGGCAAGATTTGAATATTAGCATTACGTGTTTTCAGGCTCTGGAGTATGAAAAAAATGGGATGTGACGGAGACTGATGATCTGTGCATGCGCCACAGATGGGTCAAATGCAGAGGTCAAATTTCGCCCGATTTGTGTGTGTTAGCATGTGCATGTTTGTGCGGGACGATGCGCAATTGTAATTCTAATTCTAATCTCTGGGTTTGGATTAAAAAAAAAACTCCTGCCTCCATTATAGTATTTGAAAGACTTGCAACGCATGCAACGGTGACAAGACCACAGGGGAAGCACGAAAGAAAGGAGGATAAAAATGGGAAATGTCAAAGAGCTTTATTCTCCACAAACAAGAAATAGAATCCTGCCATCCATCTACGTCATCCCCGCTTGACCTTAAACGATGGAAGTCAATGAGAAATGTTTTCTTTACTTTTTCACCAGCAAGGGGGAGTTATTGATCTGTCTCAATGTTTTTTTTCTTTTTCCTTTATGTTTTTAAAAGCCGCAAGTTTCCATCCCCCCAACCAGCACCAAACCAATACCCGCGAAGCGAAAAACCCACCAGAGGTAGCGCGAACAAAGGTCAGTAAAACAAAAATGAGAGCCTCTGCTTTGCATTACAGCTTAACCAACAATCAGAGCGAGTCCTCCGCTCGGTGTATGTACTCATTTATGGACGCCATTTTTCTTTGACTGGATTTTGTTATTGCATGTTGTTGACTTAGTATTGTTCATCAAAGGAAGGAAATATTACCCCGGAGGGGAGCGGCACTCCACCTTCCCGAACTCATCTCAGTTCATTTCACAGGTAATAAAGTCTGCTACATCCACTCCTTCGTGGCAATCCATCAAAATGGAAATAAATGACTTAACCTCATCCTACCTGACAGCCGTAATCAGAGCACTCGGCGGTATTCCATGCTAATCTGCACCACCCACTTTCCCACCAAAAAGCCAATTTAGCCGGGTAGGATGTCACGTCAGATCACGGCGACAGATTAACTGAGAATTGATGTGAACCACAGTCAGATGTTTTGACTATGTTGAAGTGGCAAGACATTTAAATTGATTTTTTTTATTTTTCATAGGCTTCAGATTAGATATAGGTTGCGAAGAAACTATTGTGGAAAAAGAAAAAAATATATATCATCGTCATAGTAAATATGGTACCATGACCCCAAGGCTAGTCACAAAATCTGAAACATAAAAATACAAATTTGACATTTGACAGAAGAAATTGTTGCTAATGTGTTTTAATGGTGGATTTTATTTTTGTTTTTGTTTGCATTTTCCTAAAGCGTGAGTGGATTTGCCCAAATCAAACATACTGACTTCTACTGAAAACTAAGATTGCAATGGTTTGCCCACAAATCCATATTTCAGAGGCCGATCTGCTACACTCAAGACAACCTGTGGCTCGGTGGCTGTGGTGCCGGGTCACTTCACCCTCTGAGGAATGGTTAATTCCTGCTCACATCTCTATCACCATCTATGTCAAGTTGAGCTTTTTTCATATGCTGCTCGCCTCATCCGGGCAGGTAATACAACCCAGAGAGCCATAGTGTCATCCATTCCTGCCTGCCTGGGCCCGGCTCCCCGGCAGATTGTGCGAGGTGACTTTCCATCATTTACGTGGCGGGAAGTGACGGGCAGATGTGCAAAGTGAGATTTATCATTCTCAGCCTGAGTATATACAGCCGGGGTCCACATGTCTGAGTCCACTTTCCCATTAAGGGAGAAGGATGCGAGGAGGAGGCCTTCCTGGGTTTTTCCCGACCATCTGCAATGTGAAGAGCCACGTTTAAAATGGATGGTGTTAATCTTCCCGTCTCGCTTGCGTGGTTTTCTTTTTTTTTTCGCCACATTCCATCCGCAATCACAATTACTTCACCGTTCTGCGATGGATTGCTGTGTTAATACATCCAGTTGGAAATCACAAATCCAAAACCAGACAAAAAGGACATTGTGACAAGAAAATTCGGAATATGTCACCGGCTTTATAAACATTTCCCTTTTGGGGGTAATTGAACAATTACAGCCGTCAGTGCTGTTGACACTGCATGTCTTCCTTTTTCTTTTTTTCTTTTTGTTCATCATTAACAAAAGTCGTCGAAGTTTCTGAGAATGTCAAGAGGATTTGAAAGGCTGAAAGCGGAAATGTGCTGGTGTTTGCAGAGTCAAAGCACTTCAAACGTGAACTGCTCTTTTTTCCTTTCGTATTATTTGTGTTGCAATATTGTTTCAGCGAGAGAATGCGCTCATGTTTTTTATTTTGTTGTCTGTCAAAAAATGAAGGCTCCCCTTGTGCGCAAGGGGGAACAGACCGTTTGTTGAGGATGAAACAAGGTGTTTTTTTTCCTTCAAGGAAATTAATAATTGAAGCAATTTCCTGGGGGAGAGCCTGGTTTTAATAAACCCGATTATAGCTAAAGTGAATGGGATTGACAAATAAGTGTTATTTTTTTCCCCCCAAAAAAAGGCAGCGCGTCCGGTTTCATCCTGATTGGACATACTGTTGCGCGCTGTTGTCCAAACCTTCTCTCAGCAGCATATGTTTCAACATGGTCCCGGTTGACCCCTTGGAAGTACGCCCCCCCACAACGCCCACTGATTCTTCACCAGCGATACGCTATGTGCATATTTTCTTCTGTCCTGCAAAGCAGATGCTGGCGTCTTTAAATATCCTCATTTGTATTCATGTAAGTATTTGCAAAGGAATGGAAGTCAACCCTCCACCTCAGGGCAAAGAAATGAGTCAATGCTTTCTGCTGCAGTAGGAGTCGAGCAGAAACACGAAGATCCCCTCCTCACAGGCGGTTTATGCCATTAGAAGATTAAAGATCTAGTTTTGCTTTTTTTTTATGAGCAGCTGTCAGTCAAAGCAAATGCAGAGTCCCCCAAAACTGCCAGGGAAAACATTAAAACATTTAGATACATTTTTTTTTTATTTTTTTTTTTTTTTTTTTACTGCTGAAAGCAAACTGCTCCCAAAGACAAAATGCAGCATGAAAGAGTGAGTGTCTTCAGAGAAAGTTTTTAAATGCATATTTATGGAGACATGTGAGGCATAAAAAGAACACACCCCAATTAGGTCCAAAAGCTGGCGCCTCTCTGACTTTTTTTTATGAATTCCCTTTACATAAGAATTTCACTTTTAATCCAACATATTCCCACCAAAATGTACACTACTCAACTAATCCCCAAATAATCTGATATGTATATAATAATATACATATCATACGTGTCACATTTATCACATTTTGGTGCCGGTGGAGATTTTAGATTAAATTGAATTTAGGTTTTCTTTTAGATCAATCACTTCCTGTTTGCAGCCTCTCGGCTTCCTGTCTCTCGGGGGGGGGGCAACCACCCCATTAATGTTTGATCTTAAGACAGGGGAACTTCCTTCCCTCATTTGCACCGCCAGTTGCGTGAACAAATGGGGAGAGAACTTTGATTTTGATTACCGGAGACAGTTGAAAGCTCCTTGAGAGATTTTCTCCCTGCTGTGGCACCTGGGACAAGTTTGACTCCTGTTTCACTTTCATGTTTCTTTGACGGTAATTAGGATGGCGGCTTTCCTGCCCAAAACCAAACACGCCAGATCCCTAGTTTTGCGTTTTTTTTTTTTTTATGAGCAGCTGTCAGTCAAAGCAAATGCAGAGTCCCCCAAAACTGCCAGGGAAAACATTAAAACATTTAGATACAATTTTTTTTTATTTATTTTTTTATTTTTTTTACTGCTGAAAGCAAACTGCTCCCAAAGACAAAATGAATTACATAAGAATTTCACTTTTAATCCAACATATTCCCACCAAAATGTACACTACTCAACTAATCCCCAAATAATCTGATATGTATATAATAATATACATATCATATGTCTCACATTTATCACATTTTGGTGCCGGTGGAGATTTTAGATTAAATTGATCAATCACTTCCTGTTTGCAGCCTCTCGGCTTCCTGTCTCTCGGGGGGGGGGCAACCACCCCATTAATGTTTGATCTTAAGACAGGGGAACTTCCTTCCCTCATTTGCACCGCCGGTTGCGTGAACAAATGGGGAGAGAACTTTGATTTTGATTACCGGAGACAGTTGAAAGCTCCTTGAGAGATTTTCTCCCTGCTGTGGCACCTGGGACAAGTTTGACTCCTGTTTCACTTTCATGTTTCTTTGACGGTAATTAGGATGGCGGCTTTCCTGCCCAAAACCAAACACGCCAGATCCCAGAGTGAGGGGCATAGAAGTTGTCGGTGACAAAAATGTTCACTGATCTGAACCGTTATTTTGAGGGTATACGTATTTTAACATTCCCTTTCCTTGTGCGGCAAGCGGCTTCCGGTTTCAAATGGGATTTCCATCTCCTACCTTGAAAGTAAGTACCCTTGTCTGTCTTTCGATGTCTCTTTTTTATTTGTTTGTCAGTTTGCTGGCAAAAAGATTTGAGCAAATTGTGAGTTTTATCATTTTCGCTGTGAATCCATGTATATTTATAGCTTCTGCCGCTTCTCTATTAGATTGCAGCTATAATGTGACTGTATGCATGAAAGTCAGACATTAGACAACAGATGGTTTGGCAGACGCTTGCTCATGTATGTGAAATGGATTCACTTACCTTGTTTATTATTTATGTATCAATTCTGTTTTGTCCCAAATAAAGAAAGCTGTGTTCGGAACTACCTTCTTGAAAATCTCTGGGTCAAGAACATCCTTTTAGGATTCAAAAGTGAATGGATGAATAACAAAGAAAATTGCTGCAGTCTGTTTACATCATCAGCCTAACTCCAGGACCTCTATAAATATATAAATCCATATATATGCTATAAGCTCAGACCTGGGAATATTTTCACGCAGCTTTCAATAGCGCTGTTATTGGGCAGTGTGGAAATGGGCTACCCACTTTATTCCACCTGCAGTGATATTGACTGTGTGTGCGCACGTGCATGTGCGTGTGTGTCTTTTAGTGGTGGAGGCGGTCTAAACTATATTGAGCTGCAGTAATATGACCAACTGTTTTTTTTTTTCCCTCCCTCTTGTGTAGGAGGGGAAATGGAGAATATGGAGTCAAATTCAATTTATGCTCACATCATTGTACATTGAGGTACTTGCTACCACCCCCCACCTACAACCACGCACACCACACCCGCACTCACACACACACACGCGGTCTTATCGAGTATGCGAAAAATAGGGCCTTTCTTCCAATTATATCTTTGACAGCCTTTTCATTCACAAAGTATGGTGCCATTGGTCCATTCTCTGAGGGGTCCAGGCCAGTAATTGAAAATCAGGACCCTGGATCTGCAAGCCAATAGGGCTGAAGCCCCGTGTCCTTGTACATGCACTCGCACACACACACGCGCGCGCACGCTCACTAATGTGCAATTTCGTTTTGTGACAAAGCCCCGTCTCCCTGGTGGCAAAGCTGATGCATGTGACTTTCAGACAGGTTTCATCCGTCTCTCATGAGATGACGACAAGACGTGGAGACTGTCACTTGAGCAGCACATCTCTCATCAGTGGCATCACGCGGCTGTCAACAACTGACTGACAGCTCCACATGATTGTTATTTACTTATTATAATATAGAGCCTGTCGACCTTTGTAGCATCTGCTTAACCCCTCGATTGTGTTTGAATTGACTGTACCACAGTAATGTTTTTGGTGGTAGACAGACCACAGCCAAAACAACCATCGTTTTTTTCTTTTGTATCGCTTTCCCTGTTGAACATGTGTACCAGAGGATACAGAGAGTACAGTCGTTGTGTTTTACCGTGAGTCACACCTCTATGAGCTCATATTGACCCTAACCTGAGTAATATTACCGTAACAGATCTTGTTGGATTTATTTGGGGTTTCAGGTTGTTTTTTTTTTTATAAAAGTTATTGTGTAAAGCTCAGGTCTGTACGTCCTTAGATCATGAAGTGACAAGCTATGAAACATGTGAAGAATGTGAACCTTTGAGCCATCAAACACTAAGCACATTTACAAAGGTAAAGGTTCATTCTCATTGGATAGCTAGATAGATAAAAAAAAACGTCCAATAGAAATTCACCTTTGGAAGTCCCATTGTGTGGTATCTGGCAGAAATGAACTGTGAATCTCAGGTGTACTTGTTGATGTCAACAACAGCAACATTCAACCTCTTCGCGAACACCGCCTCTTTCACGGCCTGCAAGACTTTCTGTCACACGCGGTGACAACCGCTCCGCACCGGCTGAAAAAATGCTGTTATGCGCTGGGAAGTCCAAGCAATTCAATTTGACACCCCGAAACAGAGTGACTGAAGCAAGTGTTGAGTGATAAAAGTGGAGGCTCGAAAGGAAACTGGAATTCTTGAGTCTTAACAAACAAAAGCGTCTTCGGGATTTGTTAACAATGCCTGAAAGGCGAGATGCCTATCTTCTCTTGGTTGTATATACAGTATATTTTGCGCGCACAAATATGTCTCCGTATGTCTCTCTATCCCTTTACACTTGAAATCTTGTTTGGCGAGAAAACAAACAGACTGACGCAATGCTGCAGTCAGAGGTATGACATTGTGCAAATGTCACTTTTGGCAGCCATATATTGACTCTTGCCTTTGATCATAGTCTCTGGTTGTTAGGTATTAAAGCAAAAAGGCAAAATGCAGGCTGGACATCTTCGGGATTCTGGTGCTCTGTGTGTTCTGTTTGAAAGACCTTCTGTGAGACAATTGATCTGTGTGCAACTCCGGGTTCAATCAACGTTCCATTTCTGTTTTCTTCCTGCTGCACCAGCACCCACTGATTGACTCTCCTACAAGACCCAGCTTGTCTGTAATTCACACATATACCAGGCAGCGTCACTTTGCTGACAACAATGCAAGAAGCCTAATGTCATCACATGCGCTCTGGGACTTGAACAATGTCCTTGAGGCTTCTGCATGATAATGTGCAGTCACATCACAAAGTGCGTGCCCCAGGCAGGAGTATTCTCAAAAATCAAAAACCACAACAAATTGCCCAGAATAGTTGCCACATGTCTGTGTTAACACTTGTGGACTATTTGAACCTTTTTAGACCTAAATCAGTCTTCTGTGAACCACATTTCCACACAGAAGCTTCATCCCCTTGTTGGTTAATATATCATTGTTTCAAGGAGCAATATTCCATAGCAAAATGGGTTCAGGGTGGTGGAGAGATTATTTCTTTCCTTTTCCCAACCAGCTCCTGACTTGAGAGCATGTGTCATCCACTGACTTGGCTGCAAATCTATATTTTCAATCCTATATTTTCAGAATTGAAACAAGATATGTGATCTTTCAGTAACCTCGATAAGAATGTGGCAAGGTATTTGCACACTTTTATTTCATATAATGGGACCAGAATAAATAAATAAAAATGAACGTTTATAGCGGAAAATCAGCCATTTCGAATCTCTGCCCGCATATTAACTGGCGGATCTGTGAGCGCTGTCCAGGGTGCTGACCGCGCACCTGTTTGAATGAGGCTCATGCAGCGACTGTCCCCACACCAGCCCGAGCGCACGCAGCTCGGGCACGGCTCGGGAGCCATGCACTCTCCCGGGTGTGCACGAGCTGGTGCCACCTCACCTTCAACTTCGTCCTCGGGCAGGTTCACCGGAGCGCTGTAGGACAGGATGTCCGGGATGGTGCAGACCCCCCGGTACATCAGCGTGGAGGTGACTGGGTGCATCGGCATGGCTGCGACCTTCGGCTGCCACCTGCAGCCTCGACATACAGAGGTGTGTACGGCGAGGAATCCCAACTTTACTCCCAGCGTTCGACCGTGGGAGCGGAGGAGCAAAGCCAGCAGTGGCGCGCGGTGGATTCCGCAGCGCGAGCAGACGAAACCTTGCTTTTGGTGAGTCAATGAAGAGCAGGCAACGCTTGGCTGTCCTAACTCATGGCAGGTTTGCGTTTTGCTCTAAAAACAAAGGTTGCACATAAAAGTCACTGGAGAGAAGAAACTATACTTCAGAGCGAACGTGCATCACCACGAACCCAGGTGAGCTCCACATGCGGCAGATCGAATGAATGAGTGGGTAGTGGTCTCCACTGTGAACCGATGGAACGATACACTAATAAAGAAATAAATAAAATGCAGCTCAACAATCCATTGACAATTTGGATGTTTTAGTCCAAGTCTTTGTCGCGGAGTAAATTCGGGCTTCCACTTGTTGGACACCTGCGCTCACTAAACGCACTCCGTCCTCAAGCTCCAGGATTCGTGTAATCCACAGGAACGACGTGTTACTCTTAAAAAATATATATGAAAAAACGAAATAAAAAAATGTTAAAAATACCCTAATCTCTGGAAAGCGCGAGCAGGTGACGGTACGGATCCTCAGAGAAGAGAACTGCCTCCTCTGAAATGGTCATGGACACGCGGGGCGCATTTCGATCCAGCTGCTCCATCCTTACTGGACGTGAGAGTGACTTCTCGTGCGATCCTCGCACATTAAGCCAGCCCCCCCCCCCTCTCTCTCTCTCTCTCCTCTCACATGTCTACACGCGCGCACACAAGCACGCGCACACCGTGTATGGTTGTGTAGGCGATCCCCGTGTCTCTTTATTTGTTGCTCTCACCGTGAGCATTCCAAGTGTGATTAATGATCACGTACGTGGGTTCTGAATGGTTGATTTCCTCCTTTCACGCCGCACCTATAAGAGCAATTAATGCCCTTTTGCTTTAATTATGATCCATCGCAAATTTCCCCACTGTGGGACAATGAAGGATTATCTTGTTTGGTCCTATCTTATAAGGCTGGTGGCCAGAGGCAACCAATAGCATAGATAGACAAAATAGCAGCAAAATATGTTGTAGTTTGTGAAGCAGAAAAACAAGAGTCAACAAATGTATCATCGTTTTCAGTTGCAGCCTTTTAGGCGAATAGCTTTTCAGGGTTTGGGGTGTAGCAGGAAGATAGTGAAGGGCGATATGTGAAGGGACCTGAAGGACAGCTTAGTGGTGTTGTCTTGTGTATTTATCATATGGTAAATATTTGATTTTTGATCAGTTTTTAGTTACAACCCAGGCAAATGTTTGACTTCTCTGGTGATTTCCTCTTCTCTTCTCTTCTCACAGAAAAAAAAAACATCCAGTGCGCTGGCTGGCATTTTCGTAATGTTTAACAGAGCAAATCTCCAGTCGGACGGTGTCAGCAGTGTCCAGCAACTGCTGGCTGGACACAAAAGGGCACCACAAACCATGTACCCTTGGCTAAAATGTGGCACATTTTATTTTTTTTGTTCTGCAAGCCCCACAAAAAAACTCTCATCAGGAGGAAACTTTGAAGGTCAGAACACTTTCTGAATCCGATGAGCGCAGTGTTTAGACTCCGGCCCTTTTGTCACTGTAAACTGTTGATGATTACACCCCTGCCTGGCCTGGGGTCCCTGGTTGTACACCTGTTGAATGTATGTCTACATATCAACAAATACCAATGGTTACAGAATTGCATCCAAATAAATCATGATGCATGAACAAAATGGGTAAAAAATCAAATACACAAAGTTGTGCAGCCAAATGACTGCACTGTGGATTCAGGAGTCCAATATTTCCCTCATTAAGTTTTGCCTAATTTTTGCCATGCATCACCCTGCAGCGATTTAGTGGAAAAATCTTTTTATTGCCTTCCCTTGGTCATGAGCTCCTCTTTCCAAGACGATGAGCTGAAAACTCATTATGTGTTGGAGTGCCTATAGTCTCTGAATAATCACTAATAAGCCACCTCTGTGTCATTTAGTATTGGCTGAGATGAGAGGAACTACCTGTGCTGCAGAATTGATCAGGTGAATCATTATGCAAGTGATTTTATCACTGGTATTTTGTTAATAAACAAGACCAAGACCCATCATCTGAGCTTTATTATTATTATAATTATTATTATCATTATTATTATTATTATTATTATTATTATCATTGCAGCCTCCTGATGTTCATTTGGTGCCTTCTAATACTTAAAATAAAGAGTCATGCGTTACCATTTAAAGGGATATATTTTGTGTTTTATTAATTATAACATAGAAATGGCTTAACTTTAGTTTGATTTAAATTGGGGGCATATTTTTTATGGCTTTATGCACCAACGGTTTCTAATGACAACTTGGCTTGACAGATTTTAAAACACCCTAGAAATGAAATCGCCTGTTGCCTTCTTTTTTTCTACACGTCTCCACCTCTTGACGAGACTTTAAAAAACGACTGTGGCCCAGGTATGCGCACAAGCTGGCTGATTGAATTGTTGCGGATTAAAGGGAAAGGAAGTGAAAGACTGTAATTCCATGTCAGGTTGCCCGCAGTAATTACTTCTGAGGGTTTACCATATTTCAAAATAAATAACATCACCCAGACAGATGTAAAACAAAAAAATAAAAAATAAAACAGAAAATAATCCGTAGCCATATTGAAAGAGTATGTGGACATTTCCTG
Organism: Colistium nudipinnis; assembly: GCA_016785305.1. Lineage (NCBI taxonomy): Eukaryota > Metazoa > Chordata > Actinopteri > Pleuronectiformes > Rhombosoleidae > Colistium > Colistium nudipinnis. The sequence goes on from JAFBJU010000790.1 coordinate 62,067, forward strand.
TGTTTTATTAGCTGTAGAGTCCGTACGATTTGCTCTGCTGATGACCCTGTAGTCAGATTTCTCTGCCCGTGTGAAATAAACAGCCCATTTTAATTCTAACTATTGGCCAGCTCAGAATAAAAGTGTTGGGGTGAATAATGGCTCATATTGGGAGCCAATTGAGCTGCTCCATAAGCATGGAGCCAGAGAGAGCGGGAGACTGCAAGGGAACAGAAACAAAGACAGACGTGGTCATTTCTCAAAACCCCCGAACGGACTTCAGGCGTCAAAGCTCTGCATTAGAATAAGTTAATGTTGTTAGGAGATGCATTTACACAACAACTTGTGAACATTCCTGGAGTTGGAAATGCTGACAAAAAGTCAAACTACTACTGGTTAAGCGCTACCTTGGATCACCCCACCATCCCTTGGTCCCCATAAACATCACATTACACACATGGCAAACTCAACGTGGCTGGCCTAGCGCTGCCATTCTTGAAATAGAAATAGAAATAGATATAGAAATAGAAATAGACTTTATTGTCTTTGTATGTTACACACACAACGAAATTTGGGAAAGTTTCCGGCTGTGAGAGCTTCAGTCTGAGAGGGAATTATGGATATGCCAGAATCTGTGTCTGAATGAGCCTGTAGGATCAACATAAGCTGCGCTGCAGCCCAGAACGTGTATGTTTTTGGCTCGGGTGTTTATCTCCATTATTCTCCCTCTCTCGTTCCATACCCTCCTCTCCTCGCTGGGCCGCTCCCAAGCCGGTACCCCAGCTACGGTTTTCAGAGGATGTCGGGGCCCGTTTGAAGTGCCGCTTTGCTATTTGGGGAGCTTCCGCTGGGAGGAGCGTCGAAGCAGAAAAAAAATTGGATTTGGAAGCTTAAAAAAAAAAGAAACCTTTATTTTTGGAAGAAACAAAATAGCAACCCCTGGCGACAAACAGATGCGGACCGGTTCTTCCCTGTAGTGACAAGCTCTTGATTTTGAAGAAATAAAGCTTTTTTTCTGCAGTTGAGACTTTGAGGGGTATTTGAGGTAGTGTTGTGAAAAGGGGATAAAACAGAGAGCCTTCAGCCTCGGGAGTCTAAACAGGGAGACTGTCAAGCCCAAACTCAAGGGGAAGGCAACAAGTCTTTTATAAGATAATAAATCCAGGCAGGCAAACAAAGTAGGAGGGGCTAGACCGAGACGAGGTCCAAAAACACAACGGGTTTGGTCGGTACACAGGATCAGAATGAAAGGAAAACGCTGAAAAAATGCGGCACAGAGAAAATATGTCAGAACAACGGCCGGTGAATCGGTTGAAATGCTCTAGGACTAACGAGAATGAGAATCAAGTGTGAGAGGAGGGTGAGCAGGTGATTGACAGGTGGGAGGGGCCGGGTCGGAAATGACAGCAGAGTTCATCTATGGAGAAGACAAATTACAAACCAGAATGACAGATTAAACAAACATTTGTCCAAACCAGTGAAAGTGTCATGTTTTAAACTATGTGCCCCTCATAAAATCAATGTATTTTTTGGTCTAAATATAATCAATGTGGTTGTTGCACTTTTATGTACCATTGACAATAGGTGTGATTGTTCAGGTTCGCCCCTGAGCACAATTATGAGCCTCTGCTCATTTAGCGGGAAGGATTTGATTGAGGCCAACAAGTCTCGAGGCGCATTCAGCGAAGCAGACGCACAAAAGACGGCGAGAACTGTGAGTTCCCAACAGGCAGGAGGCTTTAAAAAAAAGATCTGACAGGGGAACTCATTAAATGGCTATCATAAAATCACCAGGAAATTAAACAAAAGCGCTCAACAAAGCTCATAGGACAATTCGCTATGTCGCGATTGACGGCCGAGGTGGAACCCATTTTTTTTTTTTTTTATCTGCAGATGTGGTGGGAACGCGGTTGTGAAGTCACGGCAAAGACTCTTAGTTCCCAGTTTAGTTTTTGAGTGAGTCCATGGTTCTTAGAAATAGTACAGTTTTGTGGTATGAACTGGACCATACCCAACAACCCAACAACAGGAAAATGGGTTGATACGAAACAGTACTAAAAATATGTATTATGACTTTGTCAAACCACAAAAAATGGGTTATTTTCCCACCAAGCCAAATTTATATTTTTTGTTATTTTAATTAGGACGTACTGTCCAGATGTACATAGTCCAGTCAGTCGTATATAATGTATTTAAATGTTGCCGCTAAACATCTAGCAGTATAGTTATTTATGGTGTGATTGAGCGTGGGCCACTTATTTCACCCGGGCCACCTTTCATTAAAACCAGCAACCTTGTGGGGTTATCTTCAGCCATTTTGGGAAACTTAATGTTCCATAAAGAGTGCATCAGTCACATGTTTGCGATTCCCATTAGTCCGCACCGAGCACACACGGTGCTCGCGGTGTAATGATATTGAACAGACTCATCTTTTGCCAAGCTGTCGCACATTTATCGCCAGCTTCTGCCCGAGACCCCTTGTTGACGGACCACATCACCAACAGCCGGGGGCTATGGGTAAAAATCAGAGACTCGCTCAGGATTCACAAAAGAAAAAAAATAGTCTGGCTGACTTCTTTGCCTTAAGCTCCTAGTTGGGGGATTTCTGATGACATGAGCACGAGCCCCAGAGCGGACTCTGCCTCCGGAATGTTAATGCCATCTTCCCGGAACATCAAAGTTTTGGAAACTAAAGGATACGAAACGAACGTCACGTTTACCGCCGGGTGTTTCCTCACCTTCTCGACAGGGAACCGTTTCGACACATCAAAAAAAAATAAAATAAAAAAAAACCTCCGTCTGTGTTTCCCTCGTATGACCCAGCAATCGAAATTATGGGGGAAAGAAGCTTTTTTTGAAGAAAAAAAAGAAAAGAAAAGGAGAGCAAACTATGTTCACTCCGTGTGAGGTCACATCCGATTAGATAACTGTGACAGTGGTGAAAATGTTCTTTGCTGTCACAAACACACACACACACACACACACACACACACTTCTGTAAGGACTCTCAGCTGTTTTATTTAAACATTCAAGTCCAACTGCCAGTCCTACATTTTCACACTCATTTCTCTTGTAAAATTGGGCGTTTTTTCCCCTACATCCTTTGGGACACGTTGTGGACCTAGAAAGGATACTTCCTCAAACTTTTTCCAAAGTGTTACAAGTATCAGTCAGCTATTGAATCACTTCCTCAAGACTCTCCTGCAAATGGAAATGAGGTGAAATACGCGTCAGACGTCTCCCTGGTTAAAATCAATTACTCACAGTTATCTCCGGGGAGGTGCAGGCTATAGCAGTTTCCTAAGATGATTCAAAGCGTGTGTGTGTGTGTGTGTGTGTATGAGAGTGTGTGTGCGTGTGTGAGCTAAATCCTTCAACATCATGTGTGTAACATTCGGGTGGAAGAGAGTATCAGGGCCAACTGTTGTCCTGCTGTCCCCCTGCTGAGAAAATGGTCCACTGCAAGAGCAGATAGGAAAAGATTATAGAGCCTCTTCAGTGTGGAGTCACTGCTGTGGAAAAAGAGGCATAATTGTTCATTTCGCCACTGAAACTGGTGTTTGTGTGTGTGTGTGCTTGTGTCCGTCCAACTTATCACTTTCATGTAAATTCTTTTTCAGCTTTAGTTTACAACCCCTTTTGATATCTGCCAAATACGCTGTCAGTAGACCAGAGGGTTATGGCCTGTGTAATAATTTGGTGTGTCATATTCAAGGCTGGCTAATAAATTCAAAGGCAGTTGCTTTGGACACAACATTTTAAAGGGACCCTGCAAGAGAGCACTATGCCACTAACGTAACTCGGTTATAGTGATCAGAAAAACTGTCGGTCACAAGTTTGGCAAGAATGCCGCTTCCGTTTTTACAGGCCTTTAAAGCGAAGCTATTTAGCTGGCCTATACAATAAAAGTTTACAATATTTAAATATCATGTTGGGGCAGATGAGCAGAAACATAAAACAAAGAATAAACTTCAAAATATAGTCCCTTTTAAAACACACTACGCCAAAAAATACAATTAAAATAGTCAGATACTATTAGTCTTATATATACTGTATATATATATATAAATTAAACTGTTTATATATAAATGAGGAAATGCATAATTGGCGGCCTTTAATGAGACGGTCTGTTGCCATTGTGTACGAGTCATTCAATCAGTTGGCCTCTCTGCCGCTCTCTCTTGACGTGTTTATTCACAGCGTTCGCCTCAGGTTGATCACAGCAGTCAATGAGCTCTGACAGTCACACGCATTCCACACGTATTTGTTTGGCTGTCAGCGATCTGCTCTCCACTTCAGCGCGCCGGGCATTCCTGCAGAATACCAAAGAGAGTGAAGCCCCGGCTCCGGCTTCCTGTGGGAGTATCTCGGCGCCACCTGTACTGAATTGCTGTGTGACCCCGGAATAAATGTGAAGATGGCTGCAGCCTCATCGCCTCTGTGTGCTCCACCCACGTGTGTGTGTGTGTGCGTGTGCTCCGGGAGGTAGAGCCAACCGACTGTGACTAAAGGAATGAAAGAAGCACAGACATTGGTGCAGTCAGGATATTCATATATACGTAATTCATATCCTATTTGCATGCGGTCCCTAACCTTCACGGTTTCGCCCGTCTTGTTATGGAACAGCAGCAATCTTAAGCCATGACATCTTCACTTTTAATTTTTTCTTTTTTCTTTTTAATCATTAAATGTCACTTTCCATTTATTTCTCCCTTAATGGTTTCCTAAATGGCAATGGTGATACATTCATTTTCTTAAAAACATCCCAGTGTTTAGAGACCAGTTTTAACCTTTATAAATTTGACCTGGGAGGAATGTCATTATTGAAATATTTTAAATGAGTTAATTCTCCTCTGTATGGTCCTAATTAGTCTAAACCAATGTTGGATGGGTCTGATACGCCACTGTCTATCAGTCTGAGTCTGAACCCCTGTTCTTCGCCCCCCGACCTCCAAACTTTCTGTCCCAACGGCATCATTCCTCCCAGATAACATCATGCGGCCGATTCTTCCCGATCCAAAAGACTTAATTCACCTGTGACAATATGTGTTTCAAAGCCAAGAATCCATTACTGATGGACCCGGTGTTATTTCCTCTCTTGCTGCTGTCCACTCAATCTGTGCTAGATGGAAACACGTTGTATAACCGTGAACCACTGGACACTGTAAAAAAATAAAAATTAATTATCAGTTATTCGTCACATCAATGTCAAGCCTTCAAAGACATTGATTTTTGTTTCCCAGCCTGTGCTAGGACAAGTCTTTTTTTCATTTTTTTTTTTGATGTAGCTGTTATTTTTTTCCATCCTATTTAAAAGAGTTAAAGGGCAGGTTTAAAAAAAAAAAAAAAGGAATCTCAGATGTGAATGTTCACCACGTGAAAACGTTAAAGTGAAAGTTGTTTTGATAAAGTTCACAAAATTCCAGGTGAACTTTTCAGCTTTGTTTTTTTGCTTTTCTTCGCAAAAAACTTTGGGATGAGGAGGATATGAATCCCCTGTCAGTTTTCTGCAATACTGATGGATGACAAAGGGAAAACTGCTTTGTGGTTTACACGACCTCAGCCTTTTCAGAGTTGAAACAACAGAACAGGAAAAAGTTCTACTAACTTCTTTTATCAGTGACGCCAATGACTCGTCTAAACTATATTATATTATATTTATATTATTATATTATAATTACAGTATATTTAAGTTTCAGATGCTTAAGAGTGCCATTTCGTCTGTTCCACATGTGTTCCTTTCAAATCAAATTATTATTAAATTGTTATATGTCATATTGTGAGGATTCTATGACATCCGTTTGTTCATGGTTGATTTATGTTTAAATGTTAAATCCATTTAATATTTTACTTTAGAATCAAAATGAAAGAGCGCAAAAACAGCATATGTTTGTTTTATGTATACATACACATATCAGTACATGCAGACCTGTCTTTTTTTTTTAGAAGGGGTGGATTAAGGGACTGCAGGGTGAAGGGTCCTCATGGTCGGAGAACCTTATCTTGAGCAGCTTTACCGCAGCTTTGACGAGCCGGAGAGATAACGGAGCAGGAGGAGTGCCGGCACGAGCAAGGTCAGCAAACGGCCCACTGACAGTCGCATCTGTCAAAAGCAAGCGGGACTTCACAGAGCAAATCTACTTTTGACAAAAAAAAGAAAATGGCTGGTTGACGTCGGTGTCTGTATGGACTAAACACTCTTACCTTTTTTGCGATTTTAAAATGGCACCTTTCCTAGAGCAGTGGCAAACAGAGAAAAACAAGGAAAATCAACCCGGCTCTGTTTCTAGAGTGTGAAGCAAAAATATGAGTCGGTCCGCGTTCGAATGTGTGTTGTGGCCAGGGCGATTGTTGAATCATAACTCATCACTTATCCACTATTGATCAAAGAAGCAGTTGAGTACTTGACATGCAGACTTGTATTCCCTTGTGTTACATAAAGCCAGTGTTTTATCAGCATGTGATTTATCATTTGCTTTAGTGGCAGCGTTGACATTAAGTGTCAGTCACAGCTTTACAGGAAAAGGGAAAGATTTTGACACGGACGCTGGGTGCTCTCGCCTGCTTCTGCCTGGCTGTGTAATTCCGTCAAATGGGAAACGGATTGCCAGGGGCTAATTTATTACTGCCTGTCGGGGAATATCAAACCGTGTGGGTGAGGAGCCTTCCCCTTCCCCCTCCCCCAGTACACTACTGTCTGAAATGGGCTGTGCTCTCCATCCCTGAATATAGAAAAGGGATTCCATTGCTGGGCAGATTTTTTTTTTTTTTTTTTGCAGCCAACAAGATATAAACCACTTCCTAGCACAGTGTATGCCCCCTTTGTTGAATAAATGTTTATCATTAATGTATGTTGACAGCAAAAGTCTCAGCTCTGCATTTAAATCCCTCCCTTATGGAAAATCCACATGAATTTCCCCTGGTTTCCACATGTGATTCCACGCAGAGATATTCAACACAATCGATGACACTATTCTATTACAGTTACTGGAACATGCTGTTTGGACTCAATGAATTACACTAAACTGGTTTAATTTGAACTTATTAGATAAATTCTAGTTTGTTTATGTGAACAATTACTCTTCTATACACACAAAAGTTACTCATGGAGTTCCTCAAGGTTCTGTGCTCGGACCGATACTTTTCACTATGCTAGTTCAAGGCAATCTTATTAGAAAACACAACATACATATTATTTGCTACGCTGATGACAGCCGGCTGTATATATCTATGAAGCTGGATAATATTAATCAGGTAGTCAGACTCCAGGAATGTCTTTCAGACACAAAGGCCTGGATGATCTGTAACTTTTTACTTCTAAATAAAACCAAAAGCAAAGTTATTATATTGGTCCTAAATACCTGAAACACTAGTCTGAGTCTTTAACTCAATTTATTTGAGGAAAATAATTTTGACGATGCTGAATCTGAGTGCTGCAGTTGCTTTTAATGTATTTACTGAAACCATATGAATAAAGTCATTTTAATAGTTTGGCTAGAACATATATATTGGACCCCACAAATGTTAACAAACACCTTTCATCATGCAGTCAAGTCAATTCTCCATCTCACAAGTCACTTGACAGCTTTGCCTATGGAATGAAAGACTGAGCTGGTCATGCCTAAGTGATCTTGATTGATTTTGGATCCAGCTCACAGTCAATGTTTCAGTTCCGGCGTGCCCACACGAGGCAGCGCTGTCAATCACAGTCTGAGACAAGGGTTGTTGCTAAGTTTGGTGTCGCAGATCAATACCTTAACTTCAAATAAGTTCACACAGCTTGCACGATTACAGTGGCATGGCAGGCGTGTGCAGTATGTACCAACGTACAAACTGATACAAAGGTCATCCAGATATATTATGATGTGCACTTAACCTGAAAACGAACGAAAAGATCACAGACTGATACAACCTCGTGACACTTGACTTTCTTGTTTGCAACTAGAGATTATCTGTAGGCTTGACTAACAAAGCATTGCGGATAAGATTATACAAATCCACAAAACTGTTGGCAAAACGGACATTCTAGAACGTCTTGCAACACATTTGCAAAATGTTGCCATGAGAGTGATTTGTATCACGCTTCTCGTAAAATCAAATGATCACAACTTTCAAAACATAGCTTTAATCAAAAACCATGGCTTTTTGGCAATATTGTCCAAGCAAGTGGTGTAACGTTTTATCACACATCACAAACAACAGAAATCTCGGATGCGACCATTCAATACATCAACACAAACGTTTATATTTCACTTGATTATTAGCCAACTGGATCATGTCCACTTGAAGTCAGGCAAATGAGAAAGAGACGCCACTTCCAACATCATTATGACCAGACAGCTGTTCTGGTGGAGACGTTCCAAAAACAACAATCACCTGTCGGGAAGCTGCTGACAACCAATTCTCCGTCTCATGTTGGCGCCAAAGTCCCTGGCACCGCCATTCCACACTTTTAACACATTTCAATTTGGCATGGTGCCGTGGATTCTGACTGGGAACTAAATATATAAAATTGAGACTTCTTAAGTGATGCTTTGTGGTTGCGACAGTTTAAGGGGAAAAGTCCTTGCAGCAAATTTGAACAGATGAATTTCTCAATTTGTGGTCCTGGAACCTCACCGCAGTTGGTGTTTGTTTCCCCTCGGGCCACCTGTGCTGAAATTAAAGCACTTGACCACCTTTCCCTCTATTACATTGCGCATGTCATGAATCAACTACCATTCCTTGAGAAGTAAATCTCATTAGGGGTATATTTGTTTGTGTGTGTGTGAGTTTCACATAAGTTTGGCTACTGGTTGAGGTTGGGATTATAGTTGGGCAAATTAAAGTTGGTCATGGAAATGTAAAAAGCGCTAATGATGTGTGCGTGCAGTCTGGCAGTCTGGAGAGTAATGAGAAAGTGAGGGGAGGAAGCAGATGTTCAACTTCTCGGTGGTTCGAGCCAAGCAGAGCACAGACCTATGGGTAATGACCAGGTTTGGGACAGGTTCACATGGGACAGAAAGTGTACACAGATTACCGGCTGCAGTTTGTGTTGATTTACAATCCAGCCAAAACAGGCAGACATACTTAACTTCTGCAGCATTTGGAGTCATGATGCAGTGTTTGAATGTTAATAAGAGGTGTATGGGTTAATGTGGTTTGTTCAATCCCTGGCTCCCTCATGAAATCATGTCGAAGCATCCTTAAGCAATATCGAACCCCCGTCTCTGCTCCTGAAACTGTGTCTACCCCTGATCAACAGAAGTTTCTGTGGGGAGTTGATCTGTAAACACCGATGCAGCCAAATGGAACAATATGGAGAAGTCACTAAAAGTCCATTCATTCTAATTCTAATTCTAGCTCTAATTCTATTCGTTTTCAATGAAGCTTCACAATGTGAGAATTTTAGAAAATCTGTGGATCGTCTGCAAAGATGGAACAAAAATAATATTCAAGAGGCGCAGCAAAAATAATAGTTGCATCCACCGAGGCAATTTTATTCATTTGTGTTCACTTTCAATTACGGCCTAATCAGTTCACGCTGAGCGGCGTTGTTAAGTTATCAAAACAGTGAGGTGTTATGAACGGCTGAAACAAAAGGAAAGGGGAAATACAGGCCTCGCTCATTTGAATTAAATTGTGCTGCTGCACAGGATATAAAACAATTATACAATGTTTGCACTGTGGATTGTTTGTTTCTTTTCATCACGATATAAAAACGTTTAATTATTTATATTCTACATTCAGAAAAGCAATATAAGGACGCAGTGTAAAAAAACTGGAGCCGGTATGAGCTTTAACGCAAAAAATAGACTCACAAAGGAAAAAGTAAAGTTCTCTTATTTTGCAATGCGAAAGAAGAACTGCTCTCCTAAAGAATTGCAAACGCAAGTAGATTCGAATGATCCATTTATATTTGTTTTGTAAATGAGGACCAAAAGGAAACCAGAGTGAGAAATATGTGACATTTGCCCTCTTATTTGCGTGGATTGTCATGGCCCCGCCCTCTGCTGTGCAGCCCGTCACTTATTATTGTTTCACTTTTCCGTGTAAACATCACAATGTGTCATTATGCAAAAGTAGAATTACGAATGTGTTTTTCTCTGCGACTGTGTCCCAAATTTTGGGAAGGAAATGCCAGCAAATTCATCAACAAGCAGAACTAGCGTTCAGCTTCAGTGGGAGACGAAGTTGGGCTTCCATGGTTCTGCCTGATTTACAGGAAGCTAAATCCTACACAGGCTGCAAGTTTTAACGAGGGCAGGCTCGGGCGGTTTGCAACTATTGACGTAAAACATTTTAAAAGAAAAAATCTGGGTACACTTATCAGGCAAATTAAGTTTCAAGGTTCAAGAGTAAGTCCAAAATCCAAATAGACATAGGAGACAGACGCATGTCTAGAGTATCTCTCTGATTTATGTATGATGTCTTCAGCGGATCATTCCACCTCTCCACCATGAACCCCAGAGTTTCTTTTTGTTTTCATTTGTTATTCAGACGTGTTGTCTGCACTATGTCACTTGTGATCTAGGCCTCTATTTTTGAGTTTGCCATTGCAAATGGTCATTGCCGGTGCACCATTCCGGTTGGTAAAACTAAGTGTTCACACCTCATCACTTATGAAGCAGTCTTGAGTAGAAGATCTTGCACAAAGTGCAAAACCAAATGACCTTGTTTTTAAGAAACTGGGCTGAAAACAAAGCGCAAAACATAATCAGTCAAGAGGAGGACAAATCAAGCGAAGGCAAAAAGCTCAGAAAACGAAAGAAAACACGTTTTAGGGACACGGGGTGTCTTGGGTAGTGCCATGGCTCATTGACAGGTCAAAGTGGCACGAGAAACAGGGAGACAGGACTATTTATACATGAGGTAAGTGACCACAGGTGGAAACAATCAAGGACGGGGCTGAGCCTGACGAGGGAGGGGAAAAAAAACAACTCCTGGACAGGAAGTAAAGGTAACTGCAATGAGAGATAAGAGGCAAAGTACAAAATAAAACAGGAAGTGCGATGACAGACAGTGGGCGAAAGACTAGGTGACTGGACGTGTGAAAAATAGAACAAATATGCTACACATGACAAATAAAACATATCACACAAACCTGATGATGTATCATAAACTAGACACACGGCATGAATACACAAGACTACGTGACAAAATCGACACAACTGGCTGGATGTTACAATCAGGCATAAGTAAGTCGTGCTAATTTGCGTCTTGTGCAATCTGTGGTGGGTAAGCTTTTGACTTCCTGTTTGCAGTCAGCGCTGATGCTGCTGCACCGTAGCGGTTGTTTACATTCTGTCTCTCTGTAGCCTGGCAGTGATTTTTCTCCGAGAAGACACCGACACCTGCTGTGCGGAGCACTCAGGCCAGGGAGAGAGAGAGAGAGAGAGAGAGAGAGAGAGTGTTTGAGTCAAACACAGAGTATATTTCCCCACCGTACCACCCTTTGGCTCCTGCAAATATTGGACGAGTGCCTTTCGGAAAGCGACTGTTTGAGTTCAATCTTCGATCGGCGGACGCTCGCGGCTTCCGCGCTCGCCGACTCCCTCCCAGACGCTCATGGATTGGGCGTGTTGGTGAATGTGAACGACAACGATTCCTTTTGCGTTGGGCTGGCCCCTCATCAACCGCAGTAGACAGTCAGTAATAGATCGTTTAGGGATTTATTCTGAGGAATGAAATGATCCAATTCATCATTCAAATTCAAACAAACCCGATGTCCAATGGCCCCCTGATATATTCTCCACACATAAATACGCAGCTTGTGCGGTCTGCTTGAGGGTCCTTTCCCTAGCCCATTTACTCATTAAGTGTGTGTTGTTTGTGTGTGCGTCCTACTACTGTATGTTCTGGGGATTTGGGATGGAAAATCCCCGTATCTGGCAGAAGAGTCCATTAAGATTCTGCACAACACGTCAGTTGAGGTTTCACTCAAGGGTGGAGGGGGTATTCTCTCGCTTTACTCTCTCTCTCCTTCTCTATCCTCTCCACCTTTCTGTTCTCGTAGGAGGCACACACACACACGCGCACACACACGCACGCACACACACACACACACACACACACAGTGTACAGCTTCCTCACCCAAAGGCATTCAACGTTACACCCCTGCCTTCTCTCTCTGCCTCTCTCTGCAGCACACTTGTTTCCAGACTGTCAGCTGAGCTGCATCGGTACTGCGGCACGGTCCACTTAGGAAAAGTCTCTCCACCTGGGGAGGGATGTATTATTAAAAAAAAGAAAAAAAAAAAAAAACCCCGGCATGAGCCTACAAAACACAGAGAATAGAGTTGGCTAGACTGGGCTAGAACACAAAACAATATACAAAGAGTGGAAGAGAAAGGGAGGAATGTCACTTTTTGTCCTAGTCCGTTTGGTCTTCAGGAAGTCAGTGGTGAACAGGTGCCGTTCACATGCGGTGTGATATTATTACATATTTTGTCATGATAATGTATAATATTTGTGTTACTGTTACCGCACTTTTGTCCATACCACTTACCTACTTTTAAAATGGAAGCGAGTAATACATTCATTTTGAATTCAGTACACCATAAAACAGGAAGCGAGTGAGGAGGCCAGACACGAGTGAGACACACACTCAGCATGACATTAACATGATCTGCACCACCGCCACGTTGATGTCGAATGAGTGAATGAATGGGCACATTTTATTCGTGGCAGCAGTGGGCATATAGAATATTTAACTGCACTGGAATGGTTTAGGTGCACACCTGCGCGTCTCGTCGGGGGTGAGAGATTTGGCAAATGAATTCACCTGGTGTGCATAAAGTAAATTGTTTTTTTGTTTTTTTTCCCTCTATCAAATCCCAATTTTTCTCAAAATTAAACCAGGATCTGTGGGGTTCCTTGACATAACTTCTAAAAAAAATTCTGCGATTTGTTTTTTTTGTGGTGTTTTTGTTATTCACTACACTGCTACCTTCACCGACACCTTATTTTAATTTTCCGTTATGTGCATACCGTATTTTATTTCTTCTTAATTGCTTTTAATGGAAGGCTTTATATTACATATATATATAAAGAATGCAGTACATTAGCATGACTAGCTGGTAATCGGGATTTAAATAACCATCATTTTTAAGCATGCTGGCTGAACACATAAAACCGCTTCCACGTGAATTTGTTTTTTTTCCCTCTATCGAATCCCAATTTTTCTCAAAATTAAACCAGGATCTGTGGGGTTCCTTGACATAACTTCTAAAAAAAAATCTGCGTTTTTTTTTTTTGTGTGTGTTTTTGTTATTCACTACACTGCTACCTTCACCGACACCTTATTTTAATTTTCCGTTATGTGCATACCGTATTTTATTTCTTCTTAATTGCTTTTAATGGAAGGCTTTATATTACATATATATATAAAGAATGCAGTACATTAGCATGACTAGCTGGTAATCGGGATTTAAATAACCATCATTTTTAAGCATGCTGGCTGAACACATAAAACCGCTTCCACGTGAAAAGAATCCCGCACACGGGGACCCACAGAGAATAAAGGACAAATGAAGATAGAGGAGTGAGCCCTTCACAGAACGGCAGCAGATGTGAAAGGCTTTAACCAAGCACTTAGGTAACCGTGAAAAACAAGAATGAGATCTGCCGCACTCATTCTGCCTCCTGTTAGCAGCCAATGAAAAGTTAGGGTGCCCCGCGGCCGCCTCCGTCACAGTGATGTCCACACTTGACTCTCCTCGGATGGAACCACTGGGCTTTTTGCACACACCTACAAAGGTGTTTTGTAGTCTGCACATTTTTTTTTGTTTTTTTTACGATTAAAGACTTCGATGAAAAGCTACATGGTAAATATAATCCGAGCAGATGTTCACAGAAACAACTGCTGAACTCTTTTTTTCATATATTGTTGCCAGCCTCTCAAATTTGCAATGTTTTATGGACGAACTGGCAATTTGAATTTACCCCCATAGCTTTTGAAAATCAAGCAAACATTTCCACACGTTTATTTAGCAAAATATGACACATCTGCATTTTCCTTTTATTTTCATTTGCAACACAATTTCAATACTCATTTATTGGTGTTTACTGACTTGCAAATATATATACACATATTTTTCCAGTAGTTGAGTATCCTCCAAAAAAAGAAAAATGCAGTTAGCTTAAATACCAATGTAGGCGATCGCAGACCATTTCTACTGCGCAGTTTTACAGTGTCAGCGTGACAGCTTAGGTAGACACGCTGCAGGCATTTCACCTGCAACAGTTGCTTGTTTCGAACGTGACGAGGACAAGGCCACAGAAGGACAACCTGAGCCCGGAGTCCTCTCCTTTGAAGTCTTTGAAGCGATGGGTTCTTTGCGAGCAGGGGAGTGCGCCTTGGGGGGAAGGGGGCGGGGTTATGTAAATCTCCCAGATGGCAGTGCGTGCGCTTGATCGATGACAGCGAGCGAAGATGCTGGAAACGATGCGATAAGGGCCGGTGTCATCACGGAAGACAGCGCTTGTTACACTGCTGAGTTGTTGTGTATGTTATTTTTTTAATAATTTCGTCATTTACACGTCAATGCTCACGAGGTTACCCTGAGGACATCATCATGTGATTATTCGTCCCTTACCCTTTACTCTGCTCCCCTCCGGTTTCACACATTTCCTGTTGAATCACTGTTCACCCAACCACAAAAGCCGGACAGCGGGCACTCCTCGTAACCACACCTCTGGCTTTTTCTCATTCATTTCACCTTGTTTATTTTCCCGCTCCTTCTGGGCGTAATGGAAACAGACAGGGGAGCCAATTGTAGACGATCCCACTGAAATTACCCCCGCCGAACACGCTCCCAGGACGACCTGGGCCGGGGATTGATAGGCCCTAGAACAAACCGCGTCCAAATGAAACTCAGTCGTGTGTTTAAAAAAAAAAAAAAAAAAAAGAAGTCCAGTTTCAGTGTAAAGATTTTTAAAAAATCAAACTATAAGCTTGCGAGCAAGAAGTTATTCCCAATTGCTTGTTTTATTTCTATTAAAAATGCAAATAACCAGTTTAGATCGGATAAGCTCACAACTGTAAGATGCTCTAAATGTAGTTTCGAATGAAATGTACGTTTGTAGCCACTTTTATTCTCTATTTTAAAGTGATCCAGTGAAATGTCTGTAGTATACTGCATCTGGCACGCATTGTAACTATCGAAGGAGTGTCTTGGATGTGAGTCTGCTGTCAATGGTAATTGCTAAGTATATGTACATGTGTGTGTGTGTGTGTGTGTGTGTGTGTGTGGCCGCCATTCAAAGTTTTAACATCTGGATATTCTGGGATCATTGGTGGAGGTAGTCTAGTCTGTGATTGAGGGTGCGCGGTGAAAATCACCCAAAACAGACTGTGGGTGAATCAGCATGCGTTGGAGGGCAGCCTGGGCCCAGCGGATGATTGGATTGGTCGGTAGTTTGTGCGTTGCGTTTGTTTTCTTTCGGTACTACACTCTCACCACAACGCAGCGTGCCACAATTGGCCATCCTCTCTGGCGTGTGCCTGCCGAAAAAGCTAGCTGCAATATTCAAAGAAAAGAATGCAAAAAAAGCCAAAACGAAACAAACTCTCTCCGCTACAGCCGGGAGAGCAAGGAACAATTTAAAGAGATTTTTCCTGGAGGCATTAGAAGGGTAGTAGCCATTAGACTCCCTGACATATTGCCCTCCTGGCGGAATCTAACGTCTGCTAACTGCTCCGCAAAATTCCAAGCATGTATCTGTATTACCTTGCTCCTCATCCGGGGCTATAACAAGAGACGGAGGTAGCGACGGTTGGCTCAGCGAAAAGCGGCAAAAAGCCACAAAACAAATCTCATTAGGATGAGCGAGGTGGCCCCCTGTCCCACCTTCAAAGTTCACGACAGCTAATAAATAAGTGATCAACTCCATCAATTGGGGAGGCTCCCCCTCATTTCATTCGCCCCAAAAGAAAAGAATGGGATTTCCTTCCCACCTCTTCGTGTTTGTCGACTATTATGATGTTTAGTACGATGATTGTGTTTTATGGATTTCTCATCTCTGAGAAACATCTCTGTTCTCCTCGACACGACATGCTCCCTCTCGAGCTCATGTGTTTTCAGAAGCACGTCTTTGGAATTTCATTTTTTCTTCTCTTCTGCCTCTGTGCGGAATCTTCGTTTTTGGGTGTGTGTGTGTTTCCTGCAGCTAAGCGTGGCTGACCTACTTTTGGCTTTCCTTCTAAAACCTCATCCACTCACCTCCTCCTGCACGCTATAAAAGCCCACTCTTTCTCTCAGGTCGCCCCCATAATTGTGGGTCAACACTCAGTGGTCATTTTGGAAATCTCCCAATATTGTCGTCATCAGTTTTGCCTGTTTTGTCAATTTCGCGTCTTGTCAAATGTAATTGGCTCTCACATTGCGTTGCCCGTGCACACACTGCTTCGACGAGCTCTCACAGGAAGGCTGGACTCAAAGCAGGCTTTACAATACATAAGTTGTTTAATTGTGACGGGCAAAATCTAAACAAATCAAAAAAGCTATGAATAAACTGAGGAATAATATATAATACATACTGTATATTTAAAGAAATGATTTCCAAGTCAGACAAAAGTTTTACGACTGCCAATTCTTTACGGAAACTATGTCAATCACACCAGCAAAAAAAAAAACATTCAGAGTCATTGTCAATGGTAACAGACATGCTGTAAATAAAAAACAAACAAACAAACAAACAAAAACGAAGGAGCTGACAATATATCAGTGGACAGATCTTTGCCCTGCCGGGGTGTGTGGCTTTGTGTGTGTGGGGACTAGAGATGACTGAGGTCTCCAGGGGGCCAGCTGCTAGACACCCCGACAAGTCGAGACGTAAACATAGCCAGAGTGTTACCCATGGTGCACCTACCCTGGCGCTCGGCGGGTGTGGAATTGAACAGAATAGTCTTGAAGGGGTATCACCTCTAGTACCTTGTACGGAATCTGACCTTTCATATTAAATGTGAGTATGGTAAATGTTGGTGGCAAAGATGTCTGGGTGTATTTATGACTGGATCTGTTATATTTAAGTCTGTGGCCGTTTGTGCGGAAAACCGTCAAAATATATAAGCTCTATTCTAAATGACTCTTGAGCATCTGCAAATTCCCCTTAAAAGAAAAGAAAAGCAGATTTTTGAAATACCAGACCTGACTGCGAGGAGTAAATTCCGCTCATCGTCACTTTCGGGCCCCATTTTGCATTTCAAATATCCAATTTCTTTGGCCTCAGCCAGAGGACCGCTGCATAAATGAATGACCACCGTATTAATAAAACAAGGGTGGCGCTGGAGCGCTGGACTGAATGCACAGGCTTTAGCTCCCCTCGGAGAAATGTAAATATGAGCCGCGAAGTTAATGGTTTCCCCCCGGACATACCATTTTCTTGATTTCTTTGCCGTCAGTATTATTAACATATTATTCATCAGGGTTAAATGACAGCACTTGGGATTTTAAGGCATGCTACTGGAACCTGCCCGGTTTATGCTATGCAAGTAGTCACTGTATCCCCAAGCCATAAAAACGTGGAAGAAGAGATAGGGAATAATCAAATGACCATTCACTAAACCCAATCTTCCCGATAATCCAAAATTGGTAAGAATACTGGCCTAGAGTAACGACGGTTTGATATAAAACCACGCCAGGCGAATAATAAAAACGTTGTTGTGTGTGGCAACCAATCAGACGTCCAACCGCAACCTACAGCAAAGAGGACGCGACTGATGGGGCAGACACGTGAAAAAAAAAAAAATCAGAACGTAATGAAAGTCGCTGATGAGCTGAGAAATATCCATGAAGAGACTCTGATTTTGGGGGTTCAAGACAGATTCACAACTCCTTCGCAAGTTAACGTGGCAAGTTTGTTGTGGCTCGGTGAGTCATTTGACATTTTTTTCCTTTTTTTTTCCCTTTTTTTCTCAAAGGCTCCTCTGGTTTGGTGGCCGCCGACAACAGAGGGGACGAATAGAGCAGCAGAGGAGCGGGAGTCAATGCCAGACAGAGATGACAAGAGGGGGGAGGAGGAGGAGGAGGAGGAGAAAAACAAAAAAATAATAATAATGCACGTGCGTCAAAATTAGGCACCAGAAAACAAAAAAGAAAAAAATAAAAAAGCATAAAGAAGTGTGCCATTTCACTGCAAGACTAAAAATAGGGACTATAGGCGAGAGCGCCTGACAGTGTTTTGAGTGATGTTTCTTCAGCTGTTGAGAAGCAGCAAATGAAGAGGAGGGAGAGAGAGAGAGAGAGAGAGAACAGAAACCTCTGCCAAGTGTGTGCGCGCGTGTGTGCGTGTGTGTGCGTACGTGTGTGAATCCCATACGCTCAGGCAGGGAGATTGGTACGTCTGCCACCAGGATGTTAGAAGGATCGCAGCTTGGAGAGTGGAGCACATGAATGAACAACGCGACCGACATCACGCCACCGCCAGACGGCCTCCTGTGCTCCATCCTGCTCCGAATCTCTGCCTGTTACATAATATGATATCACATTGAGATGCACCAACGCTCAGGCCCGAAGTGTCTTCAGAGCCCCAACAACACACAAGACATGGACGGGCCACGGCGCGCCACGACTACTAATTCAATCTTTTCTCAAGAGATTTGACCCAAACGTCAATATAAAGTGGGGAGGCGAGAAATGCGCCACCACCTTCCCCCAGACACACGTATGTTGTTGAGTTAAGGCAAAAAGACGCGCCTTTTTGGGGACAGGGGCCCGCTTGGGTAGCAGCGTTGCTCAGGGACAAGACAAAGTGGCACAAAATAAAGGGAGACAGGTGTCTTTATACATGAGGCGAGTGGCCACAGGTGGAAAGAATCAAGGGGCGGGGCTGCCACTGACGAGGCAGGGAACACACACCCGGAGAGGAAGTTAACTGCAATGAGAGACAAGAGGTAAGTACAAAATAAAACAGGAAGTGCTGTGACAGAGCGTGACGGAAGGGGTTCGTTGATTACTGCTGTCATTTTATGGCATACACATTTTAGCATACAGTTCAACTAGTCCACATAGTGTAAACAAGATATTATTATTATTACAATTTTTGGGTTTATGGATTTTTTTTTTGACTCATTGGCCTCATCTGCTTCAGTGTTGAATACAATGTGCCAATAAGCAGATTGTTTCTCCCACGAGTCTCTGATGAAAACTAAATGAGGCGACCAAACACAGTCAAATGCCTCCAGAAAAACCCTGGTGCAAATCTTTCTTACCTTCCCATCGTTGATTTTAACATTTCCGAAATGACATATGCCAAAAATAACAGATAGTCTGGTATGCAAGGCAGCGGGCCAGTGAAACAGCTGGGGATACGTGAGTGAGGGAAAGAAAGTGTTTTTAAGATCTAATGAATACCTCCCAGGCTCTTCCTGGGCTATTTCCTGTCCCTCTCTGCTACTATTTGGATTTTACAACCAGACTGACACCACCACACCAGCCTCCGGCGGCCCAGTGGTCAGGCCAGTAGCAGGACCGGAGAAAAGGCTGAGCCCCATCCGTCATGCCACCAGGTGAAGAAGTCGGAAGGGAGGCTGTGTAAAGAGGGCCTTATTTTGAAAAAAATGACATAAAAGGTGCACCCTCGGGGTATTTGCATGAAAAACGAGATTTCGCCCAGAAAAGGCATTGTTGCTCATTAATAGTGCACAGCTGACATCTCAACATATCAGGCAACATCAAATATTCTCATTGCACCAACAATCCAGCCGAGGACAACTTTGGCTTCCAGGCGTGGAGAGGGATAAGGTGGACGATCCCTGGGACCCTCTGACCCTCCACAGAGCCCCCTTCCCTCCCCCCGCCCCCCCCCAAGACATGACACATGAGAAGAAGCAGATAACAGCAGGAATAAATGATGTGGACAAGCAAAGAGGGATATTACTGAAGATGGATTTCATATCATGACAAGCCTGGCAATTTTATTTACATATCGTAATTTATAATGGTCCGAGACAATTACAACTCATGAAGCTCATTGTTATCTCAAGGTCGTAGGAAAATGTATTCATAGCCGCTCGTCAAGCGGCCCTGAGACGTACCAAAACAGACAGGCAGCGGCGCTTCCTTCAGTCTAACGAGCCGGTATTTTGAAAAGTGGGATTTAAAAAAAAAAAAAAGAAATTTCGCCTAAAATACCAAACTCATTTCCATCCTCGTTAACTGCAGGAAACTTAATGAACCCAATCATGGCGATTTTTTTCCACAGGTATTTCACTCGGAGACGTGCATCCTGGAAAGAAAGAAGATAATCATTTGGCCAGAAGGGCCTAGGCTTATTTTGTGATTCTCTCTGCGTGCATGTGTGTGTGTCTGTCATGAGTGTGGAATGTGTGGAATTGTGAGAGAAGACACAAATACGCCAGCAAACCTGATGCAGCGGCGCAAAAGCTTCCAAGTTCTCAAATCCTCTAACTCCTCTGCCACCTCCCAGTCTCCCAGGGGTGGGGGAAAAAAATGGAACCTCACCGAGAGGTGAGGTGACGCACCATCGAATGAAACCAGCTTGAATAAAATACAGATACACCTCACCCACACACTTCGTGTGTGTGTGTGTGTGTGTAAGTGTGTGTGTGTTTGATGAAGTGTTTCATTATGAAATCTGCCGATAAATGCGCTTTATGACTCACAGGTACCGCGTACGCGTGTAACATGTAGATGATGTTTCAAATTGCCATTTTTCTGTTCCCAAGCCAAAACCCTAACGTGCTTATATGGTGACTAAAATACCCACGTTTTATTGAGACTTTATTGAGATGCTTGTGCAGGAGGGAAAAAAAAAGGAAAAGGTTGTACTGCCGGATAAATCGATAAATGAACATTTAAAAAATCGCTGCCAGCTTCTAGGATTAAACTCGCGTCCCGTACTTGTGTGATTACTTTCACCGTTGTGAGCATATGTTACTTTCGGTGAGTCAATTTACACACCGGAGCAAAAAAAAACAAAAAAAAACGGGAATATCAGGCGTTTGCTTGGGAGTGTGCACGCATAATTTAGCACTAAATTCAGTCGGCCAAGCTGGAGAGCTGAGATCTTGATATCGCCTTTTGCCGTGTACCACCATGTTCAATTCCTTGGGAAATAAACGGCGAGTCGGGCACACCCAGGCTCCTATTTCAATACCGAATTTAAAAGAACATTGACAGTCGAGGAACCAAATGCCTTACGTCTACATTGTCACCCTTTTTTAATGAATCTTGTCATTTCAAAGGCTTCAGATGTTGAAGGCTGCTCTGAACATCATTCTTTTGACATCTGCGTTGAGTCTTGAAATTGTGGCTCATCGTGGATAACGACACAAAGGTTTTTCCGACATATCGTGCGGGCTTGTTCTGTATTCAAGCCCTTGGCAGGTGCTGTGTCATCCCCACCCCGCAGTAAACTAAGAACCTTTCCCAATCTGCTGCAAGAATGTGTGTGTGTGTGTGTGTGTGTGTGTGTGTGTGTGTGTGTGTGGCTACACTACTGTGTAGGTGTGACGTCAACTGTGATCCCTCGAGAATGGATAAATGACAAAAGATGCGACCCCCCCATCTCATCCCCTCTGCTGGGTTGAGGGGGTGGCAGCAATGACGGCGGTGTGTGTGCGCGTGTGTGTGTCGGTTTGCCTTATGCCCCCGCAGACCTCCCACCCCCAGGGGGGAGAGCTGGCTGCCGAAGAAGTCTCCCTGTCACTAGGCTGACAAGCCAAGGGTGGTCAGTTTCCAGCTGAGCCCAGAGGTGACAGACTGCGGAAAAAGCATCTCCCGACCTCAGCAGCCACGCACCGAGTCAAGAGAGCTGTCACTCACAGGGACCTGAGGGCGGAGACTCACATGGAAGGGCTAATGTGGCGACACGCAACACACTCCGTCTCCAAAAAACACCCGGCGTGCCCACGCAGCCATGGGCGCACCAACACCGAAGAGCGCGTCTCTCAAAAACAAAAAAAAAAAGCGGAGTGCGCGTGTGATCCGACACAAGATGGAGGGTGCACACACAGCACTTGATTTCTTTCAGAGGTGTAATTGGATGTCTGCTTGGGTCAGGTGGAGGAGGCTGTTCGTTCCGACAGTAAGCTGACATCCAACAAAGTCTGCCAAAAATAACAACGTTATTTCTGGAAAGAGAAAAAAAAAAAAAGAGAGAGAAAAAATTCAACACTGACAAAACAAATTCCCACCTGATATTCATTTATTTTAAAGGCAAAACACCAATGTATGTCGCAATGTATATAAAGAAATGTAGGTGGTGTAACTTCAGCAGAGGTTTATTTTGAAATATTGATTTCTATTCTTAGTTAAATGCCGACATGGAGAAAAACAATATATTTTCTTCACATTATATTTCCCAAAAATAAACTGCTCTCAAAAGGGGGAGAAGTATATGAATAATAAAAAAAAATACATATTAATTCAAAAGGGATACAAATTCATCTTTCCAAAGCCGTTGCTTTCACACACAAAAAAAAAAAGATCAATGATCGATTGGGGCATGAGCTCACATCTAATAATCAATCAAGTTCTTTCACTCCAGCCAAAGATACAGTATGTACACAAGATGTAAACATAAGTCCTGCTGCATAACACTTTGCCACACTCCACCGACTCCCACTTTAAGCCAAAATTGGCCTCTCAAAATGTACGACGGCGAAGAAGAGTCCTGCAACATTCGCTTTTTCATATTGAATCTGTCTTTTGAAAAAAAAGAAAAAAAAAAAGAAAAGCAAGGCAGCGTGAAGTTATTAAGCAAGATTTTCCAACAGAGGGACTTTAATGGCACGTAGGAGCTCAAATGGAATATGATAAATGGTCAGTGTTTAAGAAGAGAGAAGTGTAACCTTACTCATCATCATCTGCTGTTCATACTGCAATTGGGACCGGATTATCAGTCACACGATCATTCAGTCTCTTCTTCGACCTCATCCCTCAGCGGACAGGTTCTCTTTGCATTATAAAACAGCCAGCGAAGGTAGGTCAAACCCTTGGTTTGCCATGATATCATAACCGTTGTAAACTCCACAAAATATGCTTCTCAGCCTCCAGTGTAACAGGATCAAAAAAAGATGATATATTCACCTTTTGTTTTCCCTTTTGGTTTTTGCTTTGCCGACCGAAGTTCACTTCAAAAAAAAAAGGTTCAAGGGGGAATGTTTTCAATTTCACACACTCATTGTAAACACACTTTTTTATATATATATATATATACAAATCCCAGATGAGAAGTACATGAGCATTAAGGCCTTCATCCATCTCTTTGCATAAACAAGAGACCCGTGGAGTGGGTGCAGGTCAAGGCAGTGGTCATTTTTGTTCTTCATAGTGGTTCCCAGGAAACTGGATATAAGGCTCTGTAGTCTGGCCTGTCACTTACTCCGACAAGGACTGTAGCAGTATGTGGTTTAAAGTTCCTCAAAGAAGGCCACCCTGGACTTGGTGCTCTGTAGTGTAAGCTGTGGGTGAAATAACAACAAACGTAATGAGGTTAGCTTTTTTTTTTTTTTTTTTTTTTTATGAGTGGTAAACAAGAGCAGAATACCTTCAAGCAAGCAAGTTAAATATCTAAATCTTATAATATGTAATGGCCAATTGGCAGAAAGTAGATTTTCAAATTCTTCGGCGGTCAGCTGTCTCTTCCTTAAAAACGGACTCAGCACCGCAACACAATTAAAATCTCCATTTACCGAGTTAAAAGTAGCACTACTATAAATACCACGTTTCGAGGGGGAAAAAAAAGCCCTGAATTATAAACATTACGTAGGTTAAAGAGCAAAAGTGATATGCTTTAAATCGCTAAAGCAATTACTCAGTGGACAAAAGGCCCTCGTAAGTATGAAATGATTGGAATATTATAACGGATGCATTCACCTTCTGAGGAATAATTGAATAATGTGCTTCATCAACCACGAGTTGGGGCGAATTCGGCTCAACACGGAGAAACTCAGTAATTGCCTCATATTCTGTCCATGGGGTCTATTTTTAAATCAGTCAAAGTCAATTATGCCCCCCCCCCCCCCCCCCCCCGCAGCAGACTTAATTTTTTTTATTTCTCTCCAGGTTTTAAATGAGCGGGTGACGGATTCCTCGGCTCGTCTAATACTGAAAAACACAGCGACACCCATCATCGGATGGGCAGACTCTCTCTCTTGTCCTCCGCATCAGTAAGTTGGACGGATGGAGGGATGGCCGGGGTGGGGGATTAAAGGGGCTGCCAAAGTAAATATTCCACCAAGGGACGAAGGAGGATATCCAGGTTATTTCTGAAAGGGATGCAAATATACAGTCCAAATCCACACTGAAAAGTGTGTGGGAGTGCGATGGATTTGCCAAGCAATGTTAACCAATCCCCTTCCTATTGTGCCCACTGACACGCAGCCTGAGCGACACTTAGGGATGAATAAAGGACGTAAGCCAGTGTGTGTGTGTGTGCGCGCGCGTTTATCCCGCTCTCACGCTTTGGTGTGCCACACTGCCCACGGACAACAACTCTACATTCATCGTCCTGGGTATCAATTTTTTCAATGAATAATATTATTATTATATAATAGTATAACAATAATAATATAATATATTACAAATATATATATATATATATATAAAATAAAGATATTTCCTGGAGAAAAAATATGAAAGTGTATTATTCAGGACTGTTAGAGGCACTGCTCGTCCTCTTTTGAGAGGTGCTGTTTTTTGTTAAAACCCCCCCCCCCCAAAAAAAACATTTCCTCTCTGTGCAACTTTACTTTACGTGGGTCTTTATTTTCTCCACCGCAGCTGTTGTGCAGCGATTCTGTCGCTGAGCAGAAGCTCTCCCGACACAAGCCCAGTGCTAACAGAGCGGAACCCGCGGGCCTGGTGGAAGTGCAAAAAGGCACTGGACCATGTTAGGGGGCTGTTCCTTAATCATCCGGAGGAGTCTGGACATAGGAAAAAGGGAGGGGGGGAGGGGGAGGGGGGTTCCTCATCCCACATTTCCTCTAACCTTCCTTTCCCACCTTCCTTTCCCCCCCTCCCCCCCCCCCCCCCCATCACCCCCTTCACCTCTCAGGTCGCCCGGCTTCACACCGCGTTCTTAGCACGTCCCCGTGACTCAGCCTGCCTTAAAGTTATCGTCCTCTGAACATTTTCGGTCAAACGCAGTCTCTCAAAAAAAAAAACTTCAGCACTGCAGACTCCTCAGTGTCGATTTCTCCTCCCTTTTCTCCCTGCAGTGTCGCGTGCCCCCCGCCCACCCTCTCTCTCTCTCTCTCTCTCTCTCACTCTCTCTGTCTCTCTCTCCTCACTAACAAGATGAGTGCCGGCCGCCTCTGGTTCAATTAAACCAACACTTTTAACTTTTAGCTCCCCCGCCGTGCCCCACCCCCCCATCCTTCCAAATGAATATTCACCGTGCAAATATCAATCAGTGCAGCCTTAACAAGTATATTTTAAACTGGGAGACAAGGCCGAGGCGGGGTGGTCTTCTACTTTTTTTATTATCCAATGTGCTGAAAACAGCTCAAATTTCCCTTTGATCATTTAGTTGAAATGATAGAGACACTCGTGTGGGTAGATAATGGGAAGCGAGCCTAATCTGCTCCGTTCATCAAAGTACGGTGGAAATAGAATCGTCTTTTTTTTCTTTTTTTTTTTGCAATTCTCAACAACTTTCAATGCATCTGACCAGTGGATTGGGATCAAGCCCCTTCAGCTGAAAGACTCTTTTTGTGTCATTTGGTATCATCACTTTGCCAGGATGCAGTGGGAAGCGGGGGAAATATATTCAGACATTAATAGGTGAGATGAAATAGCTCCTCTCATTTATGGAGTTGAACAAAGTTTCATGCAAAAAAAAAACACCCTACACCCTACCCCACCGTCATCCAAATACAGATTTGTGGCTAAAAATGAACACGGCCCCAAGCGGAGCCTGTTGTTACTCGCCCAGAATCGATACCCTGTTTTTCAAATAAAATGATGGTGATTGTGGCACAAAAGAGGACCATGACATTTTTGATTGAAAGTCTTCCTTGAAAGGTGGTTTGTGAGATAGGAATCAGAGAGAGAGAGAGAGAGAGAGAGAGAGAGAGAGAGAGAGAGAGAGAGAGAGAGAGAGAGAGAAAAACCCATTTACACTTTCATTCAACCACGCAACTCCGGCTGTTCGGACAGCTGTTGTGGCGATAAGAAGAAGCTTGTCAACTTTCGTGTCGGGGTCCTAATCAGATACAGATCCGGGCGACCTTGGCGTCGCTATTCTAGAGCTGCATTTGTACACAATCCTCGCGCAGGCCGGAGACAACGGGTCTACACAACCGTGTGACACAGCAGTGACGGAGGTTGTCAGGGGGGCAGGGGAGATGGCCGGTTGTTTGCTGAGACAGTCAATTTTTTTTCTTCTCAACGTGGAATTTAAAATAAGGCAGTGTGAGGATGCATTCCTATGAATAAAACACCAAACGGGGGGCAGTCGCTGTGGTCTTGCCATTTGTTGTGTGTGTGTGTGTGTGTTTTTTTTTGTTTGCTCCTAAAGTAAGAGAACAAGAGTTCCTTTTGCAGATACGTGTTTGTGGCCTGCTTCCACCTTCAATAGGAACAGATGAGGGCTTCTTTTATCGGCGTGTTTATGTGTGGGCCCGTGTTACCTTTTTGAAGTTGCTGTGCTTGCTGGTGCCCTGCTCCGCGTTCTGGTTGTGAATGACGTCCAGAGGAGTCTCTCTCTCCTTCAGCTTCAGACTCTCAATCTCCGTCTTCAGCTCATTCAGCTGCTCCTGCAGGTGTTTGCTCTTCTCCATGTACTCCACCCTGAAGGCGCACAAATGGCAGGTGTGGCAGAACGGCTGGATTTCCTCTTACCCCCTTATTTTTGGCGGAATTTTTTTGGCGGAATATTTTTGGCGGAATATTTTCAGCGTGCGCAAATACATCGGACCGTCAATTTATGATTTTTTTTTTCATTTCTCAAGCATTTCACTATTCAAAGGGCTTTCACAGTCGTTAAGGCTGTAAACAACTCTCTATCACGCTGACATCCAAATTGCACTCTTCCACACGCATACTAGGAGAGCTGTCACTTTTTATGGCCCAAATCCGTCCCAGACTCGGAGTTTTATCACCGCTCGTCTCTCTCCGCTCGCTGGCTAACCTAATTATCTCATTAGACGACAATGGAGACCCAGGTAATTTATTCAACTTCCAAAGCAAAGGGTCATAGTCATCTAAACCCCGTTTCCTGTCCGCAATCACTGACACCACGAGCGAGGGAAATGAAATGCTTCAGAGCCATTAGCGACAGGGTCGGTTGTTCAGCTGACCCCTAGGATTAAAATGGGCATTTGAATAAAAACACGGCATTCGATTAGCACTTTCGAAAACATATCAACTTTGAGATGGTAGAAAAAGATCCCTTTTTTTTTTTTTTGGGGGGTGACCAATTTCCTCTACATAGTTCCAATTACCAAACCACTGACTCAAGCTGTGCCACATACGGCAAAATGGTCTCGCAGATGATTCCAAATACCAGCAAGGCGCGACCCCAGCCACTCACTTCTCTTTTTCAATCTCCATGGAGAGGCGTTTCATGTCGGTATCTTTAAAGTCAAAGCTGAGGTTCTCCCTGCTGAAGCTCAGATCGCGAGGCATGCCGTCAGGCGGGATTCCGGGGGACTAGGAGAGGAAGGATGGAGAGATTAGAAGGCAGGACGAGATGCAGACGTCCGAAGAAGTGAACATTTGGTGGAGAATACCTTAAATTGAGTATGTAAAAAGAAATGATGGCTGCTTTATTAAGGCAAGTTCAGCTGTGTTCGGCGATGATTGGCACATATCTGACGAGCGCTGATTGAGGGTCACACACCAAAACCTAATCTCCCTTTTTCCCCATTTGACCTCCAGATAATGAAAGAAAAGTCTGCGGCAGATACAAGTATTTGATGTGAGCCACGATGGGAAGTATAAATGATGAAAAATAACACCTCAAATATAGTGTTTCAGCACTGTAAAGCTCCAGTGTGTAGTTGGACAGGGAATACTATCATCGATTGATACTACTGCTTACAATCATCGAGCACAAATTGAAAAATCTGCGCCTGGGACCGAGGGGGCGGGCCACTGGACAAAAAAAAAAAAGAAAAAAACAACTTTAGGGCAGATATCAGACAGGTTCGATTGGAAAATATGGAGGAAGCAAGAATAAAGACAGAAGATGTCAGTGCACAGGCTGTGTGTGGGGGAAATTGCATGGAGTACACAGTATGGCCAGTACAGGCCCCAAGGCCACAATGTTGATAAAGAGAACAGAGGAAGAGAAAAAAAGATGAGCTCTTTGATAGTCACAGACCATGAATGAGATGCACCCGCCCCCATGTTACCTGGATAAGAGTCGAAAACCTAATACACAATATAAATGTAAATCCATCTGTTGGCACGTACGTCCAAACTACACGGTGGATACATTCGACATAAATGATCTGGCAGAGCACAGAAGGGTCAAACTGAGGCGGGTGGATATGGCAATTGAGAAAAAAAAAAGTGCACATGTGTGCATATATATATGTTTGTGTAGTCTAAGGATACCAATCATACTGGCGTTTGAGTGTGCGTTTATACGTTAAGGTTTTCATTCATAAGCTTAGTGTGTATTTCTCTATCGCGGGCCAGCATCTCAACATAAATCTGTGTGCGCGCATGTCTGTAAATGTGCGTGAGCAGCGTGGTGCGTAGGTTTTTAGCCTGTTGCGAGTTCTTGCGCGTGGGCAGCCTTATGTGCCGCCTGTGCTTGTTCAAGTATCAACGTGGCTTTGTGAGGCTGCAATTGCGTGTGTGTGTGCGTGCGTGCGGGGCTAATGGCAGCGTATCTGCATATAAGCAATAGCAGCACATACGCCCAATGAGGAAGTGCACATTATTTTCACGTGAAAACGACTTCATGTGCAACTCTTCCATTCGGGATTTATACTCATGTTCCAAATAAGATGTGTATAACGTGTATTAGTGTGTATTACTGTGTGTATGTGTTGTTGTTTCCCACATATTTTGGATTAATCGATAAAGAACTGAACAGAAAAATAATGCAATGATGCGCAACTATTATGCAAATCTGCAAATGATTCAAATGCCGTTTCAAACAAACAAGACAACACATTGGGTCAAAGGTCATCCGTCGCTATAAAATATTGCTATTGGTAAACAAGTTAAATACATGAATTACATTAACTTACATACTTTATTTGTAGGTTACTTAAAGCATTCACATTTTTGGGGGTTCATTCCCTGCTCCGGGTGAAAAAAAAAGAAGAACTTGCACATAACTTATGTGCATCTTCCTGTGTGTGTCTGTGTGTGTGTGTGTGTGTGTGTGTGTGCGTGTGTGTTACCGTGTAGACGGCCTTGCTGGTGATCTCCAGCAGCTTGTGCTTGGCCCTGCGCTCCGACTCCCTGGCTACCTGCAGGTCCTGCTTCAGCTGCTCCGCCTCCTTGGCCCTGAGGGGGCAAAACAGGCAGAAAGACGCGGTGAGCACACAATTACCTTACATAATCGACAAATCATTACGCTGTAATGTCCACCTGTTATTACCCAGGAGATCAATGCGTCCCCCCAGTGGACAATCGTTTCTGACTCCATTATCCCGCCCCTCGAGTCCGCACGCGCCGTTGTTCGAAACGTTATATGGCCCGTGATCCCATTTCTTTCGATTGCCTTCCTGAGCGCTCAGCAGTTCCTCGTCGGCGTGGGGGAGCCGCGTGCCTTCGAGGGTTTCGAGTGGACGTAGTCATTTACATGTTGAGTGCCACAGGTTTAAATCTCGCGTTTGCCGTGAAAAGTGCTCATCCAGAAATTGCCAGTTACTGGCAAGTGGATAATGGTGCCCATTTGGAATGATTGCCTAATAAATAGAGTGGTAGAAGCCGTGGGATATTCTTAGCCTGCATGATGGCTGCTTTATTAAGGCAAGTTCAGCTGTGTTCGGCGATGATTGGCACATATCTGACGAGCGCTGATTGAGGGTCACACACCAAAACCTAATCTCCCTTTTTCCCCATTTGACCTCCAGATAATGAAAGAAAAGTCTGCGGCAGATACAAGTATTTGATGTGAGCCACGATGGGAAGTATAAACGATGAAATGTATTTTTAAGACAGAAAAATAACACCTCAAATATAGTGTTTCAGCACTGTAAAGCTCCAGTGTGTAGTTGGACAGGGAATACTATCATCGATTGATACTACTGCTTACAATCATCGAGCACAAATTAAAAAATCTGCGCCCGGGACCGAGGGGGCGGGCCACTGGACAAAAACGCTCTCTCATTTCTCGTGGCTGCAACCGTGTGATTACCTGCATTTCAACAGTGTAAATGCAGCGTTAACAAGTTCAGGGCTTGGAACGTGTCGACCCAGTGCTGAGCAAACTATTGTGAGGCAGACTGATTGTGCGCATTGACCATAAACAGAAAATCATATAAAAAAAAATAAAAAAAAATTAGAAGCTTTTTGACTTGTAAGAGCAAGAGTGTTAGATTCCTGTCAGACAGCTTCCTGAGTTTGAGGAATTTGCATAATAAAAAATAAAAAAATGCGTGTGAGACGATAATGCGAGGACAGGACTGCATATGACAGAAACACTGATAAAGGACACACAAACGCACATGACATAGCAGCATGACGGGCCCACTCCCCCTTGCTCACCTCCTCTCCGACTCCTCGGCCATCTTGAGAGCGAGCATCTCCGCCTCCAGCATCTTCTGCTCCATGAGCCGCCGCTCCTCCTGACCCCGGATGGCGGTCACTTTGATGCGCTGCATCTCCGTCTCGGCCTCGGCAGCCTTCATGGCCAGCAGCTTGGCCTCCTCCTCCGCGATCTGGGCCTTCTCCGCCAGCAGGTCGGCCGTCTGCTCCGAACGCAGCTGGAGAGGGAGGAAGGGGGGGGGGTTGAAAATGGGAGAGAGAGAGAGAGAGAGAGATGGGGAAACGGGGCAAAGAAAAAGGGAACAAATGGAAAGGATGGAACGACAGATATGAAAAGGCGAGAAGAGAGATGCACCAGAATGAGAATGTCACAAACAGGAAGTGGACAGTGGCGGTGGAATGAAGTGCTACCAGGGCGTCGTTGGCCATGTGAGCCTCGTCCTGCAGCTGAATCAGCCTCCTCTCCAACTCGTCCCTGGCTCTCTCCGCCTCCTCCCGCAGCTGCTTCTCTCTCTGCAGACGCTGCCTCTCCACCTGAGAGTGACGGAGGCGGAGGGAGGAGAGGGTTTAATGGGGGACAAAAAATTGGGCGGAAATATGGAAAACCGCGGGGTACGTTTAATTTCTCCATTATCGGTACCTGTTTCCTGGCCCGCTCCTCTCGGGCCTGGGCCTTCATCTGCTGCACTTCCAGCGAGTCCACCCGCCTCCGGCGCATAAACAAGTCGTGGTTCCCAATACACAGCTGAAGGATCTGCACAGGGGAAACAAATAAAGAAATGAAGAAGGGTGCAATTTACGATCACATGTCAAAATGGCCTAGAAAAAAAAAAAAGAAAAAAGAAAAATAATGACAGTGTCAAGTAGCCTGCACTAGTTCGGGCGAACTCACCAACTTGTTGACCCTCAGCCGCGAAGAGTTGAACTTGAAAACATTTGTCTTTTTGTCCAGAGGTTTGATGGTAAACTGAACAATAGGGAAACAAATCAAATCTCAAAGTTTTGGACAAATAAACAACAAAACTGAAAAGAAACCCATCACATGGTGTATAGTGTGCAATAATATTCTAATACCAACTCAGATATTTATTAATATCATATTATTATGTAAATTAACATTTAGTATAGTCACACTATGGCAACTGCAGGAAAAACATATATAATAATAAAAATAAAATTATTATTATTAAACTGATTTTCAAAACAGTGAAGTCTGCAAAAAAAACGCACAAACATTGTAATGAATTAACACATTTTGTTTAACACCGCTGTATATTCATTTCTAAACACTCGTCACTGCATTTCCATCCCTCTCCCACCTCCTTGTCGCTGTAGGAGATGTTGCGGATCTCGTTCCAGGGGAAGGAGCACTTTGGCGTCAGCCTGTTGTGCGGCTCGTAGATGTGCAGCCCCAGGGCGTCCACCCCCAGAAGGAGATCGGTTCCCTTTTTATTCTGCACCACATCGGGCAGAGTAAACAATGCACAATGGTGAACGGGGGCTAACCTTCAGACGAAAACGACTCTTTGTAGCCGGGTGACTCGGCTTGACAAAACGACTTAAAAGAGCAGGGCGGAGGAATGCCAGTTGTGGGGCGAATACGTCTTGTTTACTTGAAAAATAACGCCACAGTGTATGGGTGGTATTTCAACAGTGTCTTGGCCTTTTCAAAAAATACCTCCATCTAGGCCACCGTCACCTCGAGTGAATTTCGGTGGCTTGTTATTAATTTGTTTTTGTTATGACTATTTTTGTGAGTCAGATTACAGATTACTGGCAACCTCCCCCCCCCCCCCGCCCCTGATCTTTTATATCGGCTTTCTTTGTAAAGACACAGTACAGATTACTGGCAACCCCCCCCCCCCCCCCGCCCCTGATCTTTTATATCGGCTTTCTTTGTAAAGACACAGCAAGTCAGGCTGGGCTCACCCTGATTAAAAAGTAATTGACGCCATACATGTCCAGGTCCTGGGCTATTTTTAAGTACTCCATCTCGGCTTCATCCCTGGTTCAAAGACAGACAGGGAGAGAGGGAGATTGAGAGGGATCCGAGGGGATGGCGAGAGAGGAGCGGAGGAAAGGAGAGAAAGGAGAGAAAGGGGAGATCAGAGCTTGTTTCCTCGGCTTTTGTGCGAGGCGTTTGTCATGTCGTGTGATGTAGGAGAACTGTCACATAGCTGTGAAAACATGAGCCGTGTACCGAGACAGAACAGGATTCTTATTGGCTAATAGGCTTTAGAGGTTATGCTTGATGGAATATACTTATTTTGATGCCCCCAAGGCTTAAATACTGCTATAAAAAAAAACAAAAAATGCATTTAATTCTCTCTCTGTCTCTCTCTCTTCAGCCTGGCTTACAGATCCGTTGTGATTTCTGGGTCAACTCAGCAAAGAAAAGATATACGAACATAGGCATAATTTGATGAGAGAGGGGAAAATCAGGGCACGCTGCCGTCTGATACGGGTGGTAGAAAAAAATGATGATTAAAGCGCCATCCAATTTTAATAGACGACAGGAACAGTGCGCCAAGAAAACAAATCTAAAAACAAAACAAAAGGGTAGGTTGGACACATTTGGACTTTAGAGAGGGTCATGTTGCATTGATTGAGATATTTCATTCTGAGCCAAATTGGGGGATGAATGGAGAGAGACTCATACCGCCATCCTTGACGTGGACAGGAAACTTGTTCAAAGAAAAGTATCTGGAAAAAAGGATAAAAAAAAAAAACTGTTTGGTAATTGATACTAAATCTCTGAACCAGGCCAGTGGTCTCCCTCCCGTGGTCCACTGCACTATATGACTTACCGAACAATTTAAAAGCTAAAGGTGTGAGGACCACCGACCGCGGGCCCTCTGCTGGGCTTGAAAGGGTTATTGATCAGCACCACTGACTCAATAATTACTTTTTGTCCCGTCCCCCCGTCCCCAAGTGCTGAAACTTCAGGCCTTTGGAATTCAATTTTCAGCTCGAAACACCCAGCCCCCGGGAGTTTTAAGAAACTCCACATCCCTCATAATTACTCTGTCCCCATTTGAACCTTTGCTCTGCTTAAAGCCGAGGCAAAGGGCAGCAACATTAAAGACGATTTTCAGTCTTGTGCCATTTTGAATTTACAGAAACAATCACAGCAATGTTTTTTTGTTTTTTTCATCATTTTAAATTCAAGCAGTAAAATGTTTCTTTTTTCTTCTCATTTCTGTATAGGCCATATTTAAATACGTTTAATTTATTGGGTACAAACTGCGGTAAGCCTTACCTTGGTGGGTGCTGTCCACAAATGCCAACATTTCCCACAAAAACTTAACTTTGCATCCCACTGCCAACATGGACTGAGATTTTGCAATGCAACCATTTCTTGTGGAAATAAACTTTTGTGGGCTCCAAACTGAAATGGTGCTGACGACTGTGGTATTTTGTCGGTGGTGCAGCCCAGTGCCGCACTCCTTACCTCGTCCTACCCCTGTGCTCCGCGTAGCACGCTGTGATCCTCTCCTCCCACATCTCTGCAGTCATCTGGTATAAGTTAATAACCTGTGGTGGTGAGAGATAGACATAAATATCCATGAGTGCATGCAGTAAAAAAAAACACACACACACTGCACACGCTGCGGCGCCACATCCTGCGGCGTCATAATGCGTAATCATGGTGCAGGCCTGGATGGCGGAGACAATGATTGGAAGCACCATCATTCAGGAATGACAATTAGCAAACCCAGCTGTCACTGACCCTCTTTGGCAGCAGTTCCTCCTCGGCCAGGAAGCCAGGTTTGTGGACGGCAGGGTCGTAGTCTCCGTACTGTTAAAAAATGCAGAAAAAGCCGAAAAATTCAGCAAAAGGATTAAAACCACTGCAAACTAATGGCAAACTTTCCCCCATTTTCCTTCCGATAACAGCCCTGACTACGTCTCTTCCGGGAGCCGTTCACAAAATGCAACTACAGCACCTGTATAAATAAAAAAGTGTCTCGTGGTGAATGAATGGCGTATGCTGTGCCTTCAGGTCATTAACGCACACCCGTTGGCCCAGTTTATTGGGAGACGGTATAAATGATGCTATTAGAAAATATCTCTTCGAGAACTGAGACGGATCACTTATCATCATACGGCCGGGGTACAAATGATACCACGCGTGTTTGAAGGGAGATATGAATGGATTAGGCATGACTGAGTGGCTGTGGGGAATTTTCCATCGGGTTGCTGAGAAAGCGGTGGCAGGACATGAATTATACATGCTGCTTCAGTTCCAAAAAAAATGTGGCTAGGACTGCAGATGTATGCAGGTGGGTTGACATGAACATTAAGCTACACCGTGCGCACTGCTGCATGCTCTGTGCACCATCAAATCTCATAATGTAGCTATATCATTTGCGTTGCAATTTGTTCAGTTGTTAATCTATGTTATTAATGTTTATGCATTTTACATATTTGCTTTAAAAATGAGAAACGTCAATCCACCGTACAGTACAGACACACAATTTAATTTCATATTTTAAAACAATTATTTAAATGTTAGTCCTTATTCCTATTTAATATGTTTGTGTGAATCTGACTGAATTAGAACATCTTCACAAATGTCCCCACATCTTCCTTTTCCTCTATAATGTTATGTTAGTTATTCACTGCCAATCTATTTCTCGAAGTCACTGAGTCGCTGAAAAAAAAAAAAAATCTCCATATGTGACCTACAATCTTTCCATTTGAACCTCTGGATTATACCTCTAAGGAGAAAAAGGAAGTCATAAAGGACTCACTCTGTCTATATTTTTTCTCAATATTAACCAAATTCCCTAATTAAGTAACTCGGCTGCAGTTCAAGTGTCACTCCAATTGCAGTGGAAAAGTTCAAAAGTTGCTTTCGGTTGGTCAGTTTCAGCAAAGAATCTCTCACGCGTGCAAAAGAAGGGACCGACACCACAAGTGCTCTAATGTCACATGACATTGTGTTCAAAAGTTTTTTTTTTTTTTCTTTTTTTTTTTAATGAAGTGTCTCATTTGCATAGAATAAACTCTAATACTGTGACCACTTGTGTGGCTCTAATCTGCCAACTAATTCATTATGTTGTGTTGTATTTATAGTGTTGAATATATATATATATATATATATATATATTCTTTTTTTAATTAGACATCATCATACGGTATATAGTGTGGAGTTTATAACTCGGCTCACAGGGGTTATTTTGAACAAGCCCAAAGTAACAGCAACAATCGATTCTCAAAGGACAGCTATGTGTCAATATTTTCATTTAACGTCACCACCAGCAGCGTAGCGGTGACCGCCGCCCAATGGATGTATTCTGTTCAATAAATCTCTATTTTCTAAATTTAGGAAATGCGTTTCTCAAACACTCCAGGCACTTTAAAGAAAGAAAAAAATACAATTTTCAGTACAATAGTGAGAGATACTGGATTCTCATACCTAGCCATGAAATGCACTCTAACCAATAAATGGCATTATCGTTGGCGCTGGTCAGGAGGCTTCCGTTGAAAGGTAAAGTAAAGCTATATTTGTGTGTTTGCATTTTGAGCGGGGACACGTTTTAATGCCAAGTGTGAAGTGGTGAAATTGAAGATGTCCACCACAGATGGGATTCTCTTTGGACAGATGTTAATACAGGGTCCGAACGGGCCTAGAAATTAGAAACACACTCTAATTTAATGGCTGCCTTATTCACACATTTTTCAGGAACACCTGTAAAGGACAAGGACTCCCACCAGTTTCATTTAGGAGCTGAGGGAGTTTACCTTGCTCCCCGTTTCATCTCTGAGCCAGAGTCACTCCCTTTTGCATTCTTCCAGAGCAGAGCAGCAGTCTCTCCAAATTCCCTCTCTCTACGCCTCCTTGTAGCATTGCACCCACTCAGAATACAAAGCAGGAGGCCGTAAAAAAAACAAAAAACAATGCAGATCCACAGAGGTTTCATATACACAATTATTGTGGCTTTTCAAATTTGATTTGAAATATATCAAATTTACACTTTGCACACACTTTGGGAATTTGCTGCCTGGAAGAAAGTTGGTATCACACAGGTGAATTTTTCTCTTCAGCTGCAACACCCCCCCCCCCAACAGGAAATTAGGAAGTAAGCTGTGCCAGGCATGTTTCAGTTCAAATAACAGTCCTTTCTCTTGACACTTCCCACATCTTGACCCAATTATTGCACCGGGACCATTTGAAATACAGTATTGGTATCGAGTAAATATTTGGATTTTATATGTTAAATGCAATATAAATAACTTGGTTATGAGGGATTATATTAACCGACTCTTGACAAATAATAAAATAAGGATTAAACGTCGCCTACGATAAAGCAGGAGGCCGTAAAAAAACAAAAAAAACAATGCAGATCCACAGAGGTTTCATATACACAATTATTGTGGCTTTTCAAATTTGATTTGGGAATTTGCTGCCTGGAAGAAAGTTGGTATCACACAGGTGAATTTTTCTCTTCAGCTGCAACACCCTTCCCTTCCCCCTTCCCCCCCAACAGGAAATTAGGAAGTAAGCTGTGCCAGGCATGTTTCAGTTCAAATAACAGTCCTTTCTCTTGACACTTCCCACATCTTGACCCAATTATTGCACCGGGACCATTTGAAATACAGTATTGGTATCGAGAAAATATTTGGATTTTATATGTTAAATGCAATATAAATAACTTGGTTATGAGGGATTATATTAACCGACTCTTGACAAATAATAAAATAAGGATTAAACGTCGCCTACGATTTTAGTCACTTTCATAGAAAGATCATAACATAACGTTATTGTTTGGCGATCAAATAAGGGCTCCAACAAAATAACATTATGTGGTGGACTGACGCCACAGAAGCCACTACGCGCAGGATGACACACACATTTATCCCTAATTTCTATTATCTCCTCCATTCATGTGCTGCCTGTAACTCACGCCAGGTAATGGTGGCTTTTATGGCTCCCCGAGTGCGTCTGCAGTGAATTACGTGACAAGCTCCGCTCCGACCGGGACAATGATTACACAGGTGAATTCCGCACGCGGCCGTCCGCACCTGAAAACACAGTAGCTATGATTCACCATACGAGAGATTAAAGTCGTTTTGGAATACGGCTGCAGTCTCTCTTTATTGCCATCTCCAGGCCTGATGATGATTAAAGATGAGCCAAGGTGTCTCGGTAGATCCCACTGTGGGAGGTGGTCCACTTCACACGCTACGCAGTAGTTGTGCACACATGGGATAATGATGAGAGGAGGAGAAAAGAGAAAAGTCTGCCAAAAAAACAAAAAAACAACTATCTATCTCTCCCCTTCACAATGACAATTTACTCGCACTGGCTCTAATCAAAGCGGAGCGCTGACGAAATGAAAACAGACTGCGGCCTCAGATTTCCAATTGAAGGAGGGGGGGGGGGGCTGACAGGAGAGAGCACAAGTTTCAGATTTTTTCCTTATCCACATAGTCTCTGTTATCCCAGACCTGGTAATTGGCAGGGGAAAAGAGAGCCTCCGAAGGCTCTGGGCCAAATGTTTGAGGTAGAGCTCCGGTCTCACTAGACCTCGTCCACCTGTCAAGAAAAGCAGCACCTCACTCTGCTCATCATTTTCTGGGGGATTTTCAGAAAGATGGGCTCTGTCAACCGAAACTACCGAGACCGCTGGAAGTTTATTGAGGCGGCTCTCTTCCTGTGGAGTGATTTCAAAACACACCGGAGAACGCCACGCTCGATCCTCAACCAACAAATCAATGAAATTGGTCAAAAAAAGTCACAGTAAGGGAGTTAAAGGTACTCGCTGAGTATGCTTAAATGACAAAAAAAACTAACACTGAGACAATAATACTGACTAACACAAGCCCACAATCATTATTAAATAAAGTCAAATAGAAATAATAATAATAATAATAATAATAATAATAATAATAATAATAATAATAATAATAATAATAATAATAATAATAATAATAATAATGATAATGATAATAATAATAATAATAATAATAATAATAATGAAAAATTTTGAACTAGGCTGGACAATACAACATGGCATTTAAATGAGAATAAACGGTTACATTTAGTTTACCAATAGAGGCTTTGGTGATCTGAATAGATCCCATTTTAAAATCCACCGTCTACTTTTCTCACAACTCGCTCCAAATCCGGAGAGTCAGGCGTTGAAAGCAAAGAGGCAATCCTGAGGCAACCAGACCTCTCCACCATTTGCGACTCTTCACTGGCAGCTATATGTATTTCAGGTTAAATGAATGCGACTGTGTATAATGTTGAGATTGAGATGGTGCGCTACCTGCAGACACTGCATTGGGTGCTCCAATGGGAGTCTGCTGCAACGGTAAGTCCTACCAGTGAGACCACCCAGGGTCCTAGTGTTCAACATTGCAGGCAAAGGCCTGCAGCCCTCCATTGAAAAAGGGGGGGATTTAAAATCAATGCCAAGAGTAGGTGAGTAAAAGGAAGTGTGCGCACTTCTGGTCCTTATCAGAACTCAGACAGACAGAGGTCCAGATCAATTGTATCAGATTTACGGCTGTTTTTGGGCAGAGGCCAGTTACGCAAGATAACAATAACAACAATAGTTAAGCCCATACATTACTAAAGCCTTCAGTCTTTCTGTGCTATTCTAAGACAAAAAAGAAAACAACAACAAAGTATATGCTCTTAAATCTCCCTAAGAATGCAGAACCAAGGGGAAGAGATCTTTTTTTTTGTTTTTTTCAAACATATGGTCGTCTACAGCCACCGAAGACGCGGATAATTAAATTAGTTGAAGATGGGTCCAGATTGCCCAATATGCTCCCTCAGAGAGTTTAAATGGATGCGATGCTCCCTTAAGTCGACTACGACACTCGTAAATCTCTGCTACCTCTGTGGTAATTTTTCCCCATTTGTGTTTGTTCATTCTGAAGTAAGGATAAATAAACCATTTAGCGGTAGGCAAACAGTGGGATGGACAAATCTGATTTGAAAAACAGATTTTAAACAGACAGAGAACTAACCTTGGCGTGGACAGCGTAGGAGGCCAGCAGCACCGAGGCCTCGGGTGGACAGTGGATCTCCTCCTCCAGAATATTCTTCTTCACCTGAGAAGTTAACAAACATAATCAGCCTTGGTAAATCATTAACCAATTAAAGAATGCCCCCCTCTTTAAACCTAGCCATTCTGACACAAAACAAAATCAGAAGTAAAATATACCCTGTGCCATTTGGTCATTTAGACTTTCTCGCTAAGGCTGGAAACTTTTGGGGGAAACTATAATTTACATTGGAAATCAGTACATCTTTTACCCTTAGTTTGAGAGTGACCACTACTTAATATTGATTCTCATGACAGAAGCTAAATGTCACTTCAGACAGGTGATCTAACCGAACTGAAACATAATGAATAAAAGAATAAATACCCTTTAGAGTGACGGCAAATGCCAAAACACAACTTTTTGACAACTGTGCTTTTACAGCCAGGACATTATTCCCTTCATTCCACTTTGTGAGAGCCGTACATGGCCAAAACAGAGATTTCAAGCATCAATTCCCCATGTTATTATAAGCTGCAAACGGAGTTAAAAAAACAAACAAACTCCCAGCTACCACAGTTAAAAAACACCAACGCTTGCTCATTCTAAAGAGGAAAGGGAGGAGAAGAGGAAAATTGTGTCAAACAAATATTGTAAGATTTAAGTGTCATAGCCGCACAGGGACCTATTATATACACCAAGGCAGAACTATACACCTCAGCCTAGAGTATTTCATATGATCATTAAGCTGCTCTGAGAATATCAGCCTTATGGTTAGCGGAGCATTATGTCACGGCACAGAGAGTCCTCAAAAAAATGTCCAAATATTAATTTAAGGGGTACGCCACCTCATTTAGGTTAAATCTACACCCCCAGGACAGCTGGCTCTATATTTGTGAATTCAGTCCGACAGGGCGACACACTCAAGGTGTAGGCCCCCAATTTATATCTTAAAAAAATGTATGGTTCATGTTTATCACTGTTGCCCGACTGTCACGGATCACAGTAATAAAGTGATTTATTTTAGTGCTTAAAAATCCTCTTTAACAAGCTCCTTCCAGATTAAAGTGCTACCTCTCACCAAGTGTCACTCCCCCAGCTCCGTCACCTGTCAAAGTCATAGAATCCCCCAAATCTGGCATACAGGTCCCTCCACATAAAGCACAGAGAGAAATTGTTGGGTTTCTCAATAAAAATGGCTACACCCGGTTGGCACAGCGGGCGAATCTCTGGTCTGATTCTTGCCAGCCAGGTGACACAGGGTAAAAATGCTTCAGCTGTAGCTACTTAAGTGAGCAATCTAATTCTTCAAACCTTATCATTTGCAGAGCCAGCCATGCTGTCTGAACTAACAAAAGGTGTGGAGCCGGGGGTGACAGCCCCTAATCGCAGTGAGGGATGACAGGGAGAAGCTGCAATCTGGGTCCCAAATGAGGCTATGTTGTTGCAAAGATTGCTTGGCCGAGATGACAGAGACGCGAATGAGTCGGTTTTTGTAAGTGGTCGAAAATGAGCGAGGCGGGTGGATCATTTCCGATCAGCATTAATCCAGCTGTCGAGCCTATGGCGTTATCTGAAAAGGGGCCAGCGCCTGACATCGTGGGAATTAATGACAGCAGAGTAATAAGGACACATGCAGTGTGTGTGTGTGTGTGAGGCTTCCAGGCGTTTGTATTCTTCGCCCCTCCATCCCTTCAACTGATGAGTAATCTGTCAGTTGGTGTCCAACGTTTTTGGCGTGGCTTCCCCTCTGTAATAAATAAACGGCTTTGAGTCGCTCTGAAACAAATAGTTACACAGACGGATGACTCAGAAGTGTACATGAGCCTCGATGTGGAAGAACGCACATGCACTGCAGTCTAAGGCCACAAAACTAAACCGGCACCAAAAATTGATAGACGCGGCTAGCGGTATCGGACGATGGGAGCTCGGTTACAAATCTCATCTCCTGCGACGAGAGCGGTGTGGCAGGCTCCGGGCTGCGCGGGAAATCCCGGGAGACTATTAAGTGGACAGAAAGGGCAGCAGTAATACGTTGTGCATTGTTTCCACATGGTTGCACACAATAAGATGATGGGTGGGGGGGGGGGGGGGGGGGGGGGGACACACACGTCTGAGTCTGCGGACGCGTGATGCCCGTCGGCGCTGAGTTCGGAACAGAAAGTAAGAGCGTGAGCCAGGTGCCTGGTATGCAAAGGGAGAAAGGGATAAAGCATTTATTGAAAAGTATCTTTTGCGCGGGAAATCCCGGGAGACTATTAAGTGGACAGAAAGGGCAGCAGTAATACGTTGTGCATTGTTTCCACATGGTTGCACACAATAAGATGATGGGTGGCGGGGGGGTGGGGGGGGGGACACACGTCTGAGTCTGCGGACGCGTGATGCCCGTCGGCGCTGAGTTCGGAACAGAAAGTAAGAGCGTGAGCCAGGTGCCTGGTATGCAAAGGGAGAAAGGGATAAAGCATTTATTGAAAAGTATCTTTTGACACGACTTGCTAAAGCCACAAAAACAGCAGCCCTTAGGGAGGGAGGGAGAGGAGATCTTTTTTCCTTTTCTTTTTTTTTTTTTGCGACTGCCCACTAGCCAGACAGTAATGCACGTCGTCTTCTGACAGGCAAGATGGATTTTGGGGTTTACCTGTAAGCCCGTGGCAATTTCAACATAGAAAGCAGCAGATAGAGAGGAGACTGTATCAGTCAGAGTTACGTCTACAAAGAACCTTCTCACAAGGCCTTTGTGGCCTGATGGGCACAAGAGCTACAGAATGGAGTCAATCCTGAGTCATGTACGATACAATTCACTTTTGAATGAAATAGAACACAATACAGAGAGGTTTATATTATGCGTGGTTACTTGTAGGAAGTAGAGATGCTGCGTGATATCTTGCACCAGCTCCTCCTCTGCGTTTTCAGGGTAAAACTTGGCCAGGAAGTGAAGGGTGAGTGGTTCTTCCTTTGGTACCTCCTGATCCAAAACCTGAAACAGTGAACCAGAAAAAGCAGTTGGGAGAAAATTTTATTTTTCATGGCCACTACATAACATTGCATATGTTCACCAGACCAAAGGCTGTTAATGTAACCAGTAGAACATTAGAATCCCTTACCCGTTTTTCCATCTTCAGCCAAGCAACTGTGTCTTTGATGTCATACTGAAGACCAAAGAACCATGTCTCCCTCAGTCCCAGAGCTCGACATACCAGGTCAAAGAGGTCTTTTCCTTTCCACTTGACCTGAGAGAAGGAAATGTTATCATCTGGATTATTTTGCATAGGGGAGGTCAACAGAAAAGGCAGGAATGTGTATCATTTTGTGTAATTCACCTTGACATTAGTAGAAAAAGGAAACTCAATTATAGAGTGTCAAAGCTGGGAGCCACGCACGTTTTCTATGACGCAGACATATGGACCACACATATCCAATTTAGAGTTTATCTCTGTCCTCTGTGATAAATCAGGGTAAAAGTTACAAACTACAAGAAATGAGAAAACGAGCTCCACAGTGCAGCACATTGGGGAACCCCTCTGTATGAGTGAATGGCCAATCCCTTTTAAATGCTATCTACAAAACCCATAATTGATCAAAATTACGTTCCCAGCACAGAGGACAGGAACCTGTGACTAACATTATGCTGCTTTGCGTAATTACCGACTGCAAACTTTAGTGGGGTTCCTCCCATTTAAGTACAGAGATGGTGTCTGCAAGTAATGTTGGTGGTTTAGCTCTGATATATCATCAACAAAGTCATATCCTATTCTAAAGATACTGTAAGAGGCTAAAGTATAGAGTATAAAACACACAGCAGGACCAAACAGGATTTTTCTTTTTTTCTTTGTGTCAACACTGCAGGGTCATGCGCACTTTTCTTTCCAGCATTTCTATAGAGTCTTATACTGCATTGAGCTTTGCCACTGAATATGGTTCCTGATTCCATTGCTGCATAGGCCAGAGATACATTCTAACATATACGCAGATGCTGCAGAACTCATCGACCCACTGCGTGGGATCACAGTATCTTGCTGCCATCTAGTGTTGAACCGTCAAATGATTATCTTATGATCAACACTATTATAGGACCGATATAACAATCATTTACATGTAAACACCGATTATTGATGAACATATACTGTGGCAGTAACTTCAT
Source organism: Colistium nudipinnis (assembly GCA_016785305.1). NCBI lineage: Eukaryota > Metazoa > Chordata > Actinopteri > Pleuronectiformes > Rhombosoleidae > Colistium > Colistium nudipinnis. The sequence continues at coordinate 105,810 of JAFBJU010000790.1, forward strand.
TTCAAGTATTGTGCATTTGGAGGTGCAGGCAGGGACGTTTCAAGACACTCTGGGGGCCCCAGGCAAAATTATAAAAATTGGGCTTTCAGGTTGTCATTGCTGTGGACCAATATAAACAGCCGTCTTTGGGGGGGCCCCCTTCTAGCCCGGGGCCCTGGGCAATTGCCTAGTTTGCCTGCCCCGTTGCAACGCCTCTGGGTGCAGGCCTGGTGAGGTGATCAGGGACATCACAATTGTGGCGTTGTATGATGATGTGGAGTAAAATAGTAACAAGTGAAATCACGGGTACACACCTCGCAACTGAACTCCATGTCCGACTCCATTGTGCAGATCCTGACCCTGAAGTTTCTGGGTTGTTTTCTCAACAGTGAGTTCAATCCCATCTTTGCAGCAAGGGCACTTGCCATGGTGTAGTGACAGCTAATCAATAATTCAATTGAAGTCCTAAAGTCCCCCCAAACTATAGCACTGGGCAGTTATCACATAGTCCTTGTAGACTGATAATAAGTCATTAAGCTTGGGTATCAACGATACACATGCGCAACACTGATGTGCACGTGCCTGCCTTTAAAATGTCTTTGCTCCCAATCTATGGACAGATGTTTATATGAAGGAAGTTCCATCAAAGTTTACGTTTAAAACTTTTACGGACATTACTGGATGAGAGTTTCTCATGCGCTTCACGTATTCTGTTATCATTTGTATGAACATTTACGTCAGCTACCCAGGAAAATGTTAACACATACATTAGATACGAGCTGGGGAATTCAATGCACTGCCCTGGACTTGTTGCTAACCTAAACGCTACGCTAAAAAGAAACAAGTTAGCTAACAAATATTACTTATCCAAAAAACGCACCGTCTTTCGCCAATGTTAAACATGTCTATTCCGTGAAATCCGTTCGCGTTTCTGAAACAAATAATCCATCGGATAGTCTCTGAAGCGCTAAAGGCACTTGGGTTGAGTTCTACACACTGTAGTATGGATGACGCTTTAGCTAACTGCTGCTAATCATTTGTTAGCTGTCTCGTCCATAAAGCAATGCTGCATTCAAGTGCAGTCCGGAAGTATTTTGATAACAATGCAACGCACTTTAACGCACCAAATCCATCTCCAATGAAACATGGTAAGAGTATAACATGTTGATACTAGAAGTCTTAGAAGTTAAATAATATGCCATGTGTAGTCTGTGTATCAAAGTATTGCTTTCTCCTTCTCTCTCCTTCAGTTTGCAACGAAAACAAAAAAATCTAAATTCACAGGCACTATAAACGCAAAAACATCATGGTGAGCCACAAGTGAATGTTTCGTCTCAACAGCGTAAGTGCAACAAATGCCACTTCGTTATAAATGTGTAATTAAGTCCTATTTGTTCTACTTCTCTACAACTATTAATTAATGTGTCATTTTTGCAACTCTTTTGCACCACGACACCACAGAACATTCCTTGTAATGACAAATTACCTGGCAATAAAGACCTTTCTGATTCTGTTTTTTTAATGGAATTCTGTCATTTATGCAGAGCCTGAACGTAGCATAGCCTCCCATTCCCTTTAAGCGATGAACCAATCACAGGGCACCTTGCCTGCTCATTCCCACATCTAGCCCTGCCCCCTGCGCCATAAAGGGGCGGTCCCGGGGCGATGAGGTAATCCGGGTAAACAGTAAAAATGGCGACGTCTGTAGCAGGAGAGGGGCAGCAGAGTGTAAACGGGATTATTTCCGACCCTCAGACCAAAAAACTGACCGACCTGCCGACCGAGCTGCTCGAGCACATCCTGTGCTTCCCCGTCCTCACACACACCGACATTTGTAACGTGTCCTGCTGCTGCAAGCGGCTACACGACGTCTGCCATGGAAGGGGGAAGGTCTGGGGACACCAGTACAAGCTCAGGTGCTGTGACCTGTCTTGTGTCATCTTTCCGCGGGAGTATCTTGTGTTTTCATCTTTCTCGTGTGTCACGTGTGGGAGTCGCTCACTCCCTGCGCGTGAAGCTGGTTTTAGTTAACTGCGAACTCGCATGCACTATGTCAATGGTTGACATCCTGCTGATGCACCCGATTCTGCTGGTTACGCCAGGCCAGTGACAAGCTGCTACTCTGCACGAAATCATGAAGCGTGTGAATATTTAGCCTCTTACAAATAGAAGTTAAATGTGGTTTTAATTCTGGCGGCCACAATTAAACGGTGTGACCTTGAATGTTGCACGTAGCCTGTGATATGCCGAGGATGACAACTCCTGCCAAAAATGGAGCACCCCCCCTCCTGGCTGACTTGGCTAGGAGCTCCACGTTACTCTTGTTTGTTGCTTAAAAAAAAAAAAAAAAAAAAAAGCATGCAGCCCCAGGGTGTTACTGAGACACCTGTTCTGATGTCTGCATCCACAGGTGGCCCAGGCTGCAGAGGTTTTACCGTCAGAGTGAGAGCTGCGACTGGCTCAGAGAATACAAAACACGCCATCGAGTCGGCATACAGATCAGACACACGGTGGAATCCATCTCAAAGAGATTCTTCACAGAAGTTGTAAGTTGTTCTTATGTCGTTGCATCACACTTTTGGATTGCAGCGTTGTTCTAGTCTTTTGTGAATTGTGGCCACGTGTTGGTTCCCCCCAACTAACCTAGAGACCTGTAACTCAGCCTTGCGTTGGCCAGGTGCTGGGGGACAGCTTCGCAGAGATCGAGTCCCTCGGGATGCCAGAGCACTTTTGCGAGGACGAGCTCCTCTTCATACTCAACTCTGACAAGAGGTAAGAGACAGCGACACAGTGAAAACTTTAATCCCCCCGCCCCCAGCTGCCTTCTGCACTCCCTTCGTGGATTTTGGGTGTTGATCTCCTGCTAATCCTCCCCGAGACCTCTGCCATTGTGAAAGCCGTTTGTGTGCCGCACGCTCTCCTCCTTAAACCGTAAACGTGTCTCCGCTCTTCACCGCCCATCTCTAGTAAAAGCTTGACGTTGAAGTACTATGCAAAGAAAATCCTCTACTTCCTGAGACAGCAGAATATCCTGAGGAGTCTAAAGACATTTCTGGAAAAGCCTGTCGAGCAGCAGTCGGCTCTAGAAGGTGAGGAATCGCGCAAAAGCGATCTTTTTATACAATCACGCTCTCTCGCTACATTCTTACAGTGTGTATGTTTTTGCTGCTTTCTATGATTTATTATAGAGTTCATTATTATAAGACGAAGTGCATGAGCGTGCCATTTGGATTTATACGTTGTTCTCTTTGCATTAAGCATCCCTACCCTTTGCTTCCCCCGTTTGTCCTGGTAGGTGCTGTTTTGGTGGATCAGTATTGTAACCCACTGGCGGATATAACACTGGAGAGCATCTCAGCCCAGGTGGATGAGATCGCAGAGAAAGTGAAGAAGATGCTGAGAATCAAAAATTCCTCTCACCCCACCCTGCGTACTGTTCAAGGTGGGCCTCCAAAAGTAGGAAACACTGGAATGGATTGTTGTTTTTGGGGACCAGAGTTTTTGTTGTGTTTTTTTCCTCATGATATTTTTATGCATTTCTCCACCAAAATGTATAATATATATATATTTTTGAACAAATGCCAGACCTTTAAAGCGTTACAATCCTGCCTATTCTCAACCAAAGTCCTCATGAACTACCATTTCTTGTAGGTGATGTAGGTGTCGTCGTAGAAGACTTTGACCTCCAGAGGCAGGTGGTCTGTGCCATGAACTCGGTCTTATATGAGCAACTTCAATACAAAGGCAATGAGTTTGACTACTACAATCCCCTCAACTCTTACATCCATCAGGTTTGTGGATGTCAAATGGCCTCAATCATTTTCATTTGAAATAATTCTCTCTGCTGACGGCACCTTCTTGGTTTAAATGCAGGTGCTACAACGCCACACGGGTATTCCCATAAGCCTCTCTGTTCTCTACATGACAATGGCCCGGAAGCTGGGCGTTCAGCTGGAACCTGTCAACTTTCCTAATCACTTCCTTCTGCGCTGGTGCCAAAAACCAAAAGGGTACAGCTATAACTTAACAACTCACTGCCTCCAACCAGCTAATTTATTTGACTGATTTCCTCCAATCACATCTATTTGGTTTTACATGGGTCACATTTGTCTATCATCTTGTTGTAGTCCCAATCACACATTTATGAGAACTTGCACATGAATACATGCTAACTGGCAAAGCAAATGGAAAGAGTTTTGTTCTGATTTGATAAGCTGAACCAGGCATCAAACATATTCATCCTCTACTTATCCAGTTTTTCGAGTTCGTTAGTTTGTGAGGAGCAAAAAGATTTCATATTGGATGTTATAATCTTCATTCCAACAGTAGTGAGGACATCTACGACTTTGTCTACATTGACGCCTTTGGTAAAGGCAAGCAGCTGACTGCCAAGGAGTGCGAGTACCTCATTGGCCACCAGGTGACTGCAGATTACTACAGTGCCATCAGCACCACAGAGGTGCTCCTCAGGATGGTGGGAAACCTGCTCAACATTGGCAAGAGAGGGTAAGAGAAACATGTCACTGACTACATTTCCATATTTAATTCATGGCTGTAATAGGGGAAAAACCAATTTTAATTTTATCCTGTTGTCTGATATGTCTGTGAGAGAGACAACATCTAAGATATTGCCTCAAAGCAAAATGTTTAGAATGAATTTGACCGACGGCTTCAATTAAATTCCAGGGAGGGCAATGAAAAATCCTACCAGCTGCTGAGAGACTCTCTGGATCTCTACCTCACTATCAATCCAGATAATGTGCAGTACCTGCTGCTGCAGGCACGCCTCTACTTCCACCTGGGCATCTGGCCAGAAAAGGTCAGAGCATGTCAGATTTTAACACGGTTGTTGTAAGTGTCATATTTAAAAGCATCAAACTTAAATGATATTGGTGTTATATCTGTATATCTTCGAGAACAAGTAATCCGCAACAAATGGTGTCGTTACATAAGATGAATGCACATATTCCACCTAACCATGACCTCCACTGGTGCTTGTCCTCCAACCCCAGGTGCTGGACATCCTGCAGCACATCCAGGCTCTGGATCCTTCCCAGCACGGGGCGGTGGGTTACCTGGTGCAGCACACGCTGGAGCACATCCAGCACAAGAAGCATCCCGTGACGCCTGAGGTGAAGAGCCGTAGCGCTCCAGACCACCTGGAGGTCCAGTATTCAGTCGGCCTCATCATGAAACACAAGAGGTGCGTCATATTTGAGATGCGAATAAGCACCCCCTCCCGTCTCAAGGGCTAAGGATCATCCGAGCTTCTTTTTTCCACCTTCTCCTCCAGGTCGGGTTATAACTGTGTGATTTATGGCTGGGACCCCAAATGCACCATGAGTCAGGAGTGGATCACCACCATGAGGGTCCACCAGTTGTCCAACGGGGGCAACCAGCCTTTCTACAATGTCCTCGTACAGGATGGAACATGTCGCTACGCAGCACAGGGTATGGATCAATTCCACCGGCATGGTGAAGGGATGTATTCATGTTGTGAGCTACTATTACAATTCGGTTTACTGTCACAAATATTTTTTTGGAAAGCTGAATATTTTGGACGCATGAGATGCCAGTTTGACCAGGTTTTGGATGAGAAGTCGTAATGGAATGTGGTTGTTTTTTTTTGTTTTTTTTATTCATTTTTTGTTTCCCCCCTATTCATCATGATGATCATCTTCATGACTTTATGCTCTATGCATCACGTTTATCCGTTGATCGTACTTTTTTCTTCTTCAGAAAACCTGGAGCCCCACTCGGCCCCCCTGGAGATCGGCCACCCGGAGGTGGGCCGCTACTTCTCAGAGTTTGCCAATAGCCACTATCTGGCCAATGAGGAACTGCAAACGCGATACCCAGAGGACATGAACGAAACCCTGGGCACAGTGCAGGAGCTCTATCATAGACTGACCTCCAGCTCTGGCAACCAAGAGCCGGTTCCTGCCTCAGACCAAAACAACCACCAAGCCATGGCCATGTAGCAAGGCAGCTATCTCCAACATCCCACCCACCCGGGCTCGGCAACTATTGGTCACCCATTCTCAATTCGCCATCCAAGTAGTTGTTGCTTGATTCCAGATATTCCACGATCCAAGATGTTCATCTTTCCCCTCCAAAAAATATCAGAAATGACAAGAAGTGATTCATAGATGTGGTTTTGAACCACATTCAGGTTCCTGTGCAGGTCTGGAAAGACGTGTTTTGGGGAAGCTGCAGTGATCCAAAGACTGTTCATGTTGCTGCTTTCATACGCAACGCCACGGTGTATTTGTTGTGAAAACAAAGCTCAAAACCACTGAGTGACACAACCCATATATGATGGTGCATTTCTCACAACACCATTAATATCTGGTCATAAAAACTTGGAAGGAAAACAAAAAAAACATGGGCTTGACGGAAATGTTCACGTGTAAATTAAAGATGGGTATCCGTGCGCTGTAAATCTTCCATTTCCTAAAACCGAGGAATGCGCCTTTACCCACAGTTCATCAATCCCTCCCTGCACCAGTCAAACAAGCCCTCAGCATCAAGGCTCAACTCACTCAGTTACAGTGCCAGAGAAAAATAATATGTGAAAAATACTTTTGGAAATGAACTTTTACTCTCAATTTCCCATCCTTGGATTAAGTTTCATGCACTTATGAAAGTTTTTTTTTTTTCTTCTTCTTCTGTATATTAACACAATTAGGCTCTCATGGCTCTTCGGTGAAGCAGAACTGTTACCCGGAGAAACTAAAAAGTATCTAGCAAGTAACCCTACTGACTTGAAAAAAGAGCTTTGAAGAAACCACAGAAAAAAAGAAATAAAGCATTTGACATTTTACTAGCTTCTCTGATGTTTTACTGAACCAAAGTTCTCATAATCTTTTTTTTTTTTTTGCTAACACACAAGATATCATTATTCATGTCCACAATCGGACGCCAGCAGGCAACGGGATGTTTGAATATAGAAGCCAGAAGGTTGCCAGATGTTTCCAGGGATTCCAGTAGCAGACTAAACCAGTAAATGTTCAGATGTTGAATGAGGCGTGAGATATGGATATGCCCATACCTCTGAATGTCATTTCACGATGCCATGTAACGGTTCAAAAGCAGTTCCAAAGGGAGCGTCTTGCATGCACCACATCTGGCATTGTTACCCGAACGTCCTTTCCTCATCTTTACGGTTAATATTACTATTTCTCATAATATATGACATATTTTTTATTTGAATGTATTTATTGTCTTTGATATATATTTTATTATTTTTCTTTTTTTTGCATTGAATTACCCATGCATTTATTCCACTCAATATTCTGATTTGGATATTCGTTTTTCTAAATCCTCTATCTAAAGCACTATAAGGAGAAAAAATTGGTATCATTTGATTCCTCTGAAACGTTAATCAGCAAAAGCAACTGTACGCTCTTCGTCCAGTGGTCTGCCAGAGGCACACTTAGAAGAAGTTCATATGTGACGTTGAACAGTGTCAGATCTCCTTCACCAAATGTAAGCTTGTATTCATGTATTCCCCATTCCAATGAATGGGGAATTATAATTATATTATAATGGAAGCAGAAGACACTCTCTCTCTCTACTCTTTCCTTGACCCCATTTGCTGTTCTTCTGTTTGTGAAACAAACTTGTTTGTACCACAGAGCATTTAAAACTCCACCCCAGTGGCCCTGGCTCCACTTGGCTTCTCCTTATTGTTTGTTGTTTTTAGTTTTTTTTTGCTTTAGTTCTTGGTAAACGCTGGCCCAGATACCAGATTTGAGAGGGTGGCGTGACGCTGGGTTGCCGCTTGGTCACGCTCTACCGCCATGATCCGGCGGAGGAAGCCTGCGGATGGCACCGTGCGTCCTGACGCGCCAGTGCCACAGCCGCGATGGGAGCTTCGCAGACGCGCACCGAGCCCTGCAGGTACCAGGACCTGATGGATAAAAGTGGATGTGAGTAGGTCGACTACACCGGGAAAAGTGTGTGACTGCCGATTGGGATTGCTCTGATTGTGCGCTCTGTTGTGCAGTTGTGTGGCTTTTGCAACTCTCGATCGTCAGGGAAACGAATACTTCTACGAGACGGAGCGGAATCGATCAACTTACCAGCCTGTCCCCCGAGTTTATTTTACGAATGTAACGACAGGCATGTCAAATCGTCAAGTCGAGTGCTGCTGAGATCGGAGGTCAAATGCTACGTTATTATAGCTGAATAGTTGGGCGTTTTGATCTGGACTCTATGATTTGGCTCGAGGGACGTGTGAAACACCTCATCCGACTTCACAAATTCCCGATTCTTTGGTGTGGGAAAAGTTGACCAATCCAATATTCCCCGACCAAAAAGTCAACCGAAAAAACAGTGTGTAGCACTTGATCATGCAGTGGCATGCAGAGTGAGACTTGCGAGGTTTACTGTTTGGAACCAAGATGGAGCCATACTTTATTGATACTGTATCTGTGGGACTTTGAACTTTTTATTGCCTTCGTTTCTTTAAGGTTGGGGTTCGACCCTATTTCCCTCTGGGCTCAGGGGGAGATAACCCTTTATTGATGTACATGATCTGGACAGGGAGGAAAAGTTTCAATAATAGGCGTAAACCCGTTGGCAAAGGACAGACCGCAGATTGTGTTGTTGTTCTCTTTGTGTTCGACTGACGAAATAACATTTGATCATCCCGCATCATAACAGTCAAACGCAATCACACCTCCTCTGACCAACAAACTTGTTTCTGCACGAGTCTGCCATCTGTCCTATTGCAAATCCTTAGCCCAGCCCTCAGCAGTCACTGTTACTACTACACACATGTATCCAGAGGCCTGTGTTGTAGGTGTTGAACCTAAAGAATAGAAAATGCCAAACCTGTGTTGATATGGGACCAAACTACCTGTCCACACAGTGAGTTAATGATTAAAGGAAACCTTTGAGGGGAAAAAAAAAAAAACGCCATTAGACTGATAAAGCTGCACCTCAAGGAGCTGCCGACGCATTGGCTGAATGAATGAATGAATGAATAAGACGGCGCACGTAAGGATCATTTTCTGATTAAAACCTGAAAAGTCTCTTTGAAGACTTGTCAAATTAAGACATGTGGATTATTCCAATCTTAGTCACATCATAGAGATGTGTATATGTCTTATTTACAATAACAATGTGAGTGTGTGTAACTTTTGAGTGGAATTTGACATTTTACCAGCAACTCAAGTCAACATCATAATCAAAATCATGTCAATAGTGGGATTATGGGTTCATTATTGTTTTTATTTTTGTCTCAAACCTGACTGTCAGTGATGTGTGTTGACTTTCAGTTTCACTGGAGCAGATCAAAAACCTCAACAAACGATTCCTGCACCTGAGTGGAAATGAAGAGACGATAAGGTAAAATGTAAAGATTGAAAAATCAACAACACAGTTGGTGCGGCCAAGCTCTGCTGTCCGCTGCATGTCATTTCAGTGGAAACTATTCGGCCCCAGCGGTCACCACCACACATGAAATACTACCTGGCTGTAGAGAGGAATTGTGGGTAACTCTGGCCTCTGGCACAGACTCAAACAAACAACATACGGTGGAGCACGCAGGCTGAACTAAGGCAAAGGCAGGACCGTCAGAAAAATACAATATGTCGATGTGCTGATGCATGCTATACACACACACACACACACATAATGTACACACACACACACACTATCACTATCATGCTGGTGGTGATAAATCGCAAGCTTCAGAGAGCGCATGTTGTACACGACGGGTGCCTATTCTGTCTACCTTCAGACCGAGGCACACTTCAGTGTGTTATAAAATGTAAAAGCATGCTGGCGCTGTAGTGTCTCTTTTACGACGGCCGACCTTCTCTTGTCGCTCTGCAGCAAAGAAAACTTGGACAACATCCCGGCCCTCGCCAACAATCCAATCAAAAATCAAATTGTGGAAGCTTTCTTCGATAAAAGGTGGGTTCAACAAAAATACCTGTCGAAAGTGAAAAGTTTTTTGTTGTTTTTTTGCATATGGTAAATATTCAATACTGATACCAGCCTATGCCTTAATAATGGCCACCTCTACAAATAGGAGCCGTAGAAGAAGCAAATGCATCTCCTGCAGTTTATGCAAATATTGGTTTGATGTTTTTCCGGAGATATTCTTATAATCTTTTGGCTCAGCTGAGTATGAAAACTACAAAGGCGTAAATGTTTTGAGTCGCAACTTGAGTGTAGCTACCGGTAGGCGTTTTCTTCTCGTCTTTTTTCTTATCAATTCCATGCTGCGTGACATAGACCACGGTGTTTGCCTATCCACCTGCTGGGCCTTTACTTTGAAGGAACTGTGCTTGAATCCAGCGTTTGATTCTTGTTTGTTGAGTTAAATGAAAATGAAATCAGCAGAAAATACCTGTAATGCATTGAAATGGCTGATAATGTGGATTTTAGTCCTCCTCCAAAAGAAATGTGGTGCAGTTTCTTGGACCCACATATTTGAACTCTCCAAAAATGTAAGGGAACATCAAACTGAAGGGTTGATTGCTTTAACGAGGAGGTTGATGATTTAATAGCTCGGACTTCCTCGTGCTTTGGAAAACCTGGGCTAACGGGTCGAACCGCAAAATCTTGAAGGCAGAATAAGCGACGGTGGCCACGTTGGGAACTTAAAACGTTGGCTGGCTTGAGTTGGAAACGTCCAATTTCATTTCCTCTTTCTGCGACCCAGGAACCAACATGACAACGAGGCGGGCTCCTTGGAGGAGATTGGCTTCGAGCAGTTCGTCATGGTCATGTCCCACTTCCGCCCTCCAAAGCTGAAGATGACGGACGAGGAGAAGGAGGATTTGAGGAAGGAAAAGCTTCGCTGTACGTACATTTCCTTTTTTTTTTTTTTTTTGTTAATAATAGCACGCGCCTATCGGTCTGAGACTTCTGCACCGTTAACGCTCTTCATGGATGTCTCAGTTACAAAATACCATGAAAAAGTGCCCCCACGCGTCCGAGATAGCAAGCCAGTGTTGTGAATATCTCGTATCAATTGCGTCCCACATGCCCCGGGAGAGCGGGGTGACGCATAGCTGCGTGTGTGGGCACCGGATTCCTCGCCGCTGCATGCCCACTGTGGACGCACTGGAGGGACTCGTAGGTATTTTTCTGTCTTGGCCCGGGAACATGGCCAGAAGAGCAGTTGTTTCTGTTTCCTCTGTGACTTTCTTTCTGTTCTTCGTCATGCGGCGCCCATGGTGTGAAGCAACACAGTGGATATTATTTGTTTTGAGGAAACGGTGTGGCACAAAAAAAAAAAAAAAAAACCCAAAGCGCCATGAGGGGTTATCTCGCAACACGCATTCCTGTGCCCTCCGCTGTCCGGGAAGGGACCGTAAGAGCCATTCATTGGGGTTGCTTGTTTCCCGTGTGCCCTGTCCCGTCTGAATATTCGTATCCCTTTGATTCCTGCGGAAAAACCGAAAATGACCGCAGCTCTCAGGCAGCTGCCTCATGCGAAAACACATTTCCCCTTTAACATCTGAATGGAAAAGGCAAATAAAGGTGCACTTTGACCTCGAACCTCACATTTCATTTTCAGAAACTCAACACACACCAAATGTTATTCTGCATTTTTTTCTTCGTTGAAGTGTCACCAGAATGCTAAATATTCAGTATTCTCGCAGCAATGGGTGTCGTTATTGTCACAGCGAATGTAGTGCCATTAAAGTAGTGCCATTATAGAAGTGTGTGTGTGTGTTGCCTCAGTGCGAGTGCTCACATCCATCAGTGGTGGCTCTGATTTGGCCTGAAGTGAACCTGTTATTCTACTCTCTTATCTCTGCATCTCCACCAACGCCCTCCAAATCACCGCGTCCTCCGCTCATGCAATGTATTTGTAAGATAATGTTGTATCGATGATGACAATTTCCTGAAAAATCAGACCAAGTGACCACGGTCTCCCCTTCTCTTTTTTTTTTCTCCCTCCCCCCCACCCAGTCCTTTTCAACATGCATGACACAAACAATGACGGCACCATCACTCTGGTGGAGTACAGGAAGGTAAGACCACTGAACCGCTCTCACCTTTGTCTGAGGTTTTATAGCCCTGGATAAATGGCTTCTTTTTTTTTTTTTTAACTCAAAGAGAAACCAGGACTCAGGCAGAGCAAGTCAAGGGCGGGGCTAATGCTGAAAGCTGCCATAGTTTGAGAAAAAAATGCCCCACTTGTTTGATTTCTAAACAAAGTCGAGCATGTACATTTGGCACCATTTTTGGCACAACTTTATTTGGTCATAATTTAGTATTTATTTTATGCCATCACACAGCTACACCTGTGGTACCCTGAGAACTCAACACTCATCAACTTCAATAAAATAACTGTTGTTTGTGTGCATTTGCGGCGCCTTCATTTCGGTCGAATTGCGCGCGCTCAAGTTGCAGTGTGTTTTGCTCTCACGGCCACTAACTGATTATTATTGTTCAGCTTCAAATATGATGGAGCCATTCTGCAAATGACATGTCACAAAACGCCATGGGTCCTCATAATTATCGGCTCCCGAGTTGTCACAGGTGCAACTGACGCGTGACGAATCAAGCGGTCCATCCACACCCATGCGGTCCTGTGAAGGGGTGTAATAAGTGACAACAACCGAAAAACATTTGCCTGGGTGTATCATAGAGGTGCAGTGTTGGCGTAGTGATTCTTGCAGTGAGCTTGCGGTTCAAAACACAATTAGAAGATGACTAAACGAAATTACTATCTAGAAATAGAAATACACATCTCGACATAAAGGTGGGCTGCTGTTGTAGTAGCACATTTGAAGACGGAAATGCACTGCTGTGACATTTTCCTTATATTTCATAAAATCCAAAAAGTTTTCTCCACCTCAGTGACAGGGAGCGTGTGTCAAATATGCTGGAAAGGCAACCGGTTTTTCTGGTTCCAATCCCCCGCCGAACTGGTGCCTTGAGTCATTAAAACCAGCTGAGTAACCGTATACGCGGCACACACAATGATGTTGATGAGGATTTGAATTTATATCTTTGTGTTATTTGTTTCCCTGGGGAGGGTTTCAAAAAAAAAACAACTCTCTGTTGTTTTCCTCCAAGGTCGTGGAGGAGCTTCTGTCAAAGAGCGGAGCCATGGGGCTGGAGGCTGCCAGGGCCATAGCAGATGCTGCCATGTTGGAAGTGGCCAGCACAAATGTACCACACATGGTACGGGAATCAAGCATAACTAAACCAATGAAATCACGCCGGCGCATTTTGTTAAAGTTGCCTCTTTGTCATTTCAGGCCCCAGATGATTTTTACGAAGGAATTACATTTGAGCATTTTGAACAGGTTTGCAGTTTTCCCGACTTTATGTCCGACCAGATGAAGCACAACTCTGACTCTTATTTGTCACGTACTCCTTAAAAAATGCTTTTGTCATCTGCCCACAGATTTTAAAGGGGCTGGAAATGGAGACCAGGATGCACATTCGCTTCCTGGATGTAGACACCACAACGATGCGCTGTGGGAGATCCAGCTCTTGAAGGAGTTGCTCTGGTAGAAAAAAACAACATGTTTATGTCGCAGCTGTTTTTAGCTGGACATCTACACGTAATGAAGCCAAATACCTTTGATGTGATTTTAGACCGTGAGCAATAATCATTTTTATAATTCACTGTAAGTAATTGAAGTATTTTGGGTCTATGGACCTTATCATTCGTAGATCACCTTTAAGCCTTAAGAATTCAGAAGAACGTTGTTTTTTAATGTTCAAGCAAGTGTTGCATATTTCAAACAAATATATATGCATACCCTTCCGTCCTTTGGTACACTTATTAATTTGCCTCAGAAGGTAAACTAACACACTCATTTCTGACTTCTCCTCCTGTTTTATAAATCGGTGTAAAGTGCACGTGTCCTTTGCTATGGCTAACATCCAAAACGCAAGACCATTCCTCTGCAACTCCAGAATAGTTACAACTCTACTTTATGCTCTGTTCCTCTGAGACTCTGCACTGATCCACTACTCTGTTCTACTCTGAAAATCTAACAAATAAACACCATACCTTTGATTAAATATTACAGTCTGAAGAAAGTTCATGTAAGAGGGTGTGATAAAGTAAATAAAGAGTCTTATTTCGTAAATGAGGTAGAAGTAGGAATTTTTTTATTGATGTTGCACAATGATATTGACGAACATACATGGAGCCAAACCTCTATCAAAACCACATCCATATCAGAAACAAACATACAGGTATATACAAATGCAAAAAAAATCCCCCAAAACATGATTTGAATGAGACAATAAAAGTAAAATAAAAGATAGTTTGGAGAATCAAACCAATTAAGGGTGGGACTTTCTGTGGTCTCTACAGTTAAGGAGTCGGGGTGCAGTTTGGGAAACTCATGTTAGAGGGATGGATGGGAGCCAGGAAGCCTGTCGTAAGGCATCGCCAGGCTAATGTTGTAGTTATAGCCGTACGACTCGTTATAGTCCGATCTGCAGATGGGCAGGATGTGGTCCTGCGATAGCGCGTCCTCAGAGAAGTCATAATGGCAGATGACCCCCCGGTGTCTGAACGAGAGAGAAAAACATTAATGTCAGCAAACAAATATCTGCTGGAGAGCTAAATGTACCTTTCCTCTTTTCTCTCGCATCATTTAAAGGCTGACTTAATACAGTGTTGGAATTTTTTTATTTTGAATTAAAAACACATAATTAAGTTGAAAATTGCCCATGTAAAAAAAAAAAAAAAAAAAAAAAAAAGAAGGAAACGGGGTATTTGGTTTATGTGATCCCAATTTTGTGAAATCAGTTAAGTAAAAAAACAAAAACATGATTTCATTTGTAAAAAAAAAAAAGAAAGTGTAGGAATAATTTAGAAAATTCAAGTGTTTGTGAATATCAAACGAACCAGATATCAAGATATCTATCTATCTATCAGAGGATCAGAGGCGATCACATGTCTCCTCTGCTTCTATAAATAAATGGTACCGACAGACCCTCAATTAACAGAATATTTGTGAGTGTATTTTAAGCTTGTTGGAGAAGAGGTGGTCAACACGGTGTACGCGGGCACCTGGTCGCCGGCAGGGAGCGCGTGACAGTTCTTAACATAGTGTGATGGTCTGAGTGATTGGGGGGAGAGAGCAGCTGGGGACACTAATCAGGGTGAGTGTCCGCACCTGTGTTAAATAAGGTGGGCGTCGTCGCAGCTAAAGCAGCATGTTAGCCGGTTAGCACCGACTGCTGGCGGTGGGGACAGGTAGCGCGGGGCTCCGGCGGAGTCAGGGATTAACGGGCATTAAACGGGAGTGCGGCCGCCGGAGGACAGATGCGGACGAAGTCCGGGCCGGGTCGGTGTGAGCTCAGACCCCGGGGGAGGGTCTCCAACTACGAGTGAACGGTAAGTTTTTATTTTTATTTTATTTTTTAACGTCAACTATTTTTAATTGTTTTTATCTGTATTGTGTTTGCGATTTCGGAGTGTGCTCGTGTGCTCTAGTGTTTCATCTACAGTTGGACACAGGGCTATCCTGTGAGTGGGGGATATGTCGGCTGCGCATGCCCGTAGAGTACACGGTGCCCTACGGACGCGCGCGCGATTACGTTCGAGGTGCCGCTCGTGTTTTGCAGCGTGTAACTTTGTTGCCGTGGGAATGCCTTGTTGTGTGTGACACTGGTTTGGCGCGTGCAATCCTAATTGGTTTGCAGCTGTGTGGATTAACATGGTTTTAAAAGTGTTTTTATTTATTCTAATCTGTCCCCCTTATTTCTGCTTTCTACCTTATTTAACCAGCTTATACTTCTACATGTTGCTGTAGATCTGACGGTGATCATATTGCCTGTGTGTGAACTCTGACCTTCTCTGGGGGTCACAGTTCAATAATGTGCGCCACGTATTACTCTGTGGACTGGAAGTTTGAAAAAGGTTGGTGGCCCCTCATGTAGACAGAGGGGTGAGGTGGATGTAGAGAACAGGTTTAAAGAAACCGAATAAGAGGCAGGATTGTGTCGGAGTGAGATGAGTGACCTGCGGTGAGCTGTGAGGTCATCATCTGTGATGCAGGCCCCCCGTGGCACCTTGTCGTCTGGGACATTGGCTGTTACCAGTGTGCTGGTGTCGAAGCGCACATGTCGAACAGGATGCCTGCAAGATACAGAACACCTTCAGGACATGACAAATACTGTAAATGACACCGTTCCTTTTTATAGCCCAAATTGGACGTTAAGCCCAAATTTTGTATTTTTCTGGTTTAAAAAAAAAAAAAAAGTGTTGTGGTTGTGGTACTGAATTGTTTCCAAAATGCATCTTTCACACAAGCTGCATTTAGTTCATAATACACAACAGTAATATGTGTCAATGTGTGCTACTGCGAAAGAAACATTTAATTTACTCGAGACCGCTTCATACGACTGTTAAAAAGTAAAAAAATTCCGCCTCACCTGTTGTGTATTTCCCACAGCTTCGCTCCCATCCTCATCTCCCACACACACACCAGTCCCTCGCCTCCGCCACTCACAATCTTCCAGTCGTCGGCCTGCACCGACGTCACACCCAGGTGGTGAGCGTACAGGGACGCCACCGAAGTACTGGCTCGTAGGTCAAAGACCCTCACCCTGAATCACAGCAGAGAACTATTTTTCATTCCAATAATTCACAGAGACTGGCATTTGTTTTACTTTTGCCATGTAGTTGCTATACAATATGAGCTCATAGTTTGCTTTTGATAACACTACCTCTTATCTTTATGGTAAGCACAATAAAGGAATAATAAGCGAAGTGAGAACAATAAGAACAGTCATTAAAGCTGGGTCATTTTGGATTTCATATCCTGCTAACAGAGGCGGAGATTTCATTCCAAAACTGCGCAAGAGAGAGTGCCGTTAGTCAAAGAGTGCATTCATTTTCAGACAAAAGGACATTATTCTGTGTTGTAGGAACAGCAGGGGGACTTTCTAACATCCAGCCAAGAGACCAACGATAAATGCACTCAAGCAGATGTGTAACTGCTGACACTGCAGAGACTGACCAAAGAATAACTAACCACGGAAATGTTTTGATTGAATGTGCACATTTGCCTTGTGGAATGAATTAAAGTATATCTTTTTTTTAAATAGCTTGTGTATTGAGTTATCGTTTACAGTTAATTATTCTTCTATTAAATACTCTGATTTGTTATTTTAATCATTTAAGTACAGCACTTAATGGGATTGTGATTTCGTTGATCCTTTTAATTATTAAGTAATGAGTAATTATGTTTGTATTTATTCTCTAAAAAGGCCATAAGAGCAGGATTTGTGCTTTCTGGCTTTTATTGGCGTCACAAGCCCAGGGGAGCTTCAGCTCCATCTGTTGTCACTGTGGCTTCATTGCAGCTGGAAGCATCCAGGACATGACTATCCAGAATCAACCCTCCTCCAAGACCTCATTACCATAATCCAATTCACTTTGGGGACTCGGGCAGATTTAATTTCTGCTTATTTTTTTTAAGTTAAATGGCTAAATGGGCACCGTTAACATTGTCTGCAGTTGGTTGTGTCCGTTGAGTGGCATTACGTGGTGGCTGCACACGTTTCAACGGTGTGGGTTGATCATTACCAACCGGCCACAGGGAACCATAAATCAAACGCTGGAGGCGGTGCTGTCTTCGGTGAGCTGTCAGAACCCCAACTCCGGTTCATTAATCAGGAGCAGCTAGAAGAGAAGTCTAACTCCCAAACAGATTCCATAACCAGACTTGTGATTTGGTAAATCACAAGTGAACCACTTCGATATTCCTCATCAACGGATCCCTTAACGATTATAACGCATTTTGAATATTGAATTGTGCATTGATTGCTGCTGGTAGAAATTAGTCGGAAAAAGTTAAGTCAATTATCAGGAAAGTGGTCTTGCAAAGGGCGATCTTGGATCGGAAGAGACTAGAAGCCACAGGTCTTAAACTATTTGGTATTTCCTACTCTATGCCGCTTCAGATGTTGCTCTTTGCCCACGTGGTTCCAGATAAACACAATGAAAGCGAGGGACGAAAAACTCATTTGGACCAAAAGAAAGGATGTATTAGGCCTTGGCCATCGGCCACAGTGCCGGGAGGGCCAAGCTCGCCGACGGTCACTTGGTCGCCCCGGTTACCATTTGTCCTCGGCTGTGCGCCGCATCAGCCGGGGCCAAAGTGGAGGAGCCAGGCTGGTGCGTGTCCGTCACAAAGGGCCGGCCCGAAAAGAAAGCCTAAAATAATTCTGTGATAGTCGAGCCGGACTGAATTCTTCATTCAAATGCTGATGTTGAATTCATTCCATTAGAATCCGAACAATGCCAAACATTTCTTTTGGCACGGTAGAACATCTTTAACTGAGTTTTTTTTTTTTTTTTTTTTTTTTTTCGTCTTTGTGTGGTTGCTGGCTGTCTTCACTTGTATTAAGTGGAGGGGGGAAAAAAACAAAAAACAGAACGTAAACAAATGAAGGGGTTTGTCTTCCTCCTTAAGCCAACTACTTAACAGCCAGATGGAGTTGGTGCTGAATAGAAACAGCGGGGGCAGCTTTGGACCAAGGCATGCCAGGGATTTCTCGTGCGCTGCCAGCTCGTGCACGGCAGCGCCCGCTAACAAGTGCAGAATAGACGAGAATGGCTCTTTTATGTGTCTTCTTTTCTTTCTTTTTTTTTCCTCTTCTGGAAAGCCAGGTTAGCCATGTGCCCAAGGTGCGCACACGCATGGATGCGCGCATCGTCACTGGATGAGATCAAGATGGCCAAATTTTATTCTTTTATAGCATTCCAGGTAACGGAGGTAGGAAATTTTAGGATTTTTTTTTTATTTTTATTTAGGAACAAAAAACACCTCATCCGAGTTTTTCAATGCCTCCCTCTTTTATTTTTTACACCAAGCCTTTGAAATATTAGTTTTCAGAGGCAACGGAGAGACTGAGGTGTGTGTGTGTGTGAATAATGCACCAGAGTGTTCACTTGTCACACATTTTCCAAACACCTGTTTTTCCACTATCGCTAGTCTGCCAGCTTTCCAACTTCCTTTATCAGGTGCCACGATGAGAAAACCTATTAACAAGCTCTGCTGCCGGCTCAATATTTTGGCTCGGTTTTGACCATTTTTGATGTTAATGGTTGTTATTGGAAAATTCTGCCCATATGAACATTTTATGTCTTAGGCAGACGTTTATAAGTCCAAGTACATGTTGGCTTCATTTGATAGAGTGAGTGAAGGAGGGACAGGAAACGCCGTGAGACAGCAGGAGGCCTACTGCACAAGGTGGATGAGATACTATTCGGCTATAGGCTTGCTCCCATAACCATTCGCTGTGTGTTTTTCTACACGCGTGTGTGTGTCTGAAAGCGCCCTACCTCCTGTCCTTGTTTCCACACACCAGCAGATGAGGAGAATTGTCCCTCAGGTTGATGCAGGTGAAATCTCCCGGCGAGTTGCCCACGCACGCCACAGGTTTGCCCGTCTCCAGGCTGTAGACATGGACCTGAAAACAAGGATCGCCCATGCATCATCAGAACAATGATTTGGGTCACATCCACCACCAAATGTTTCTGCATGGTGTATGATGTAGTGAGCATGATGTTGATGATGTTTTAAAAACGGAGATTTCTAAACGTACCAAAGTCTCGAGTAGTTTTTACCCTGTAAGTAACAGCTTCCCAATTAAGCCAATGGTATTGGCAATGTACTGAAATTCTTAAATTTCCTACCTGCGGACTTTGCCAAGCTGGACAATTTGGCACTACAAACTTTTAAGATGAACTGACAACACTGGATGCAATCCAGTAGCATTAGCGTAATGATAATTTGGACAACAGTAAGATATAAGTAACTGCATTGATGCCTTGCCAGGTAATTAAAAGCGTAGCAGCACTTGGAGGGGGGGGGGGAATCAACCTAAGGGCAAATTTCAGTTACAGTCGGAGACGCACACCGTCGCCTCCGGCCGAGTGGCTGCAGCAAACTTTTTTTTTGTTTGTTTTTAAATCAAGTAACGATGTCGTCATCTGGAGCTGGCCTAATTGGTCAATTAGCAGCTGGTGTTTCACGTCCAAATAAGACGGAACAAACAGGATGGCCGCCAGGCAAAATTTGATATGAATAATTAAACCCATAAAGTTATTAAACCAGGGGAGGGAGAAGCTACCATCCCAACAAAGACACAGAGCGAGCGAGAGAGACAGCAACAAAGATAAAGAAATGTGCAGGCAAAGACGAGACATGATGTAAGCCTTGAGGAGGTGCCAGCACTTTTTATATATCCCTTATTTGGGCCAAGCGGAGCTTTAATTGTGTACCACTCTGGGGCAAAGCCCAAATCACACCGGACTTTGAAAATGACAGCTTGATGGGATTTGGACGGCGGAAGGGAGGTGGACGAGCTGAGGAGGAGGAGGAGGAGGAGGAGGGGTTCGGTCTGCTGCTGTCAATGAATAATTACAAAAAGATTTTTTTTTTCCCCCCCTGAAATATGCGCCAGCTAAAATGAATAGATGTCAGTGAGGGGAAGGGAACGATCTGTTTTGTGATCACTTTGGGGGCTGTTTAGAGGCGGCAGCAGTACGTTTTGACGAACAATAATCATTAGCGTGACGATAAAGCTGTTAGGTTAATGCACTTGCTGGAGGCCCACTGAAGACTGGAGGACAAAAGAAAGTGTAACGCTGGCTTATACTGGGATGTTAATGTAATCACTCTCGTTGCTTTTTAAAGAATTAAACGTTTTGACAATTGCCGCGGCACTTTAGAGACGTTTAGTGAAGCCCTCCAGGAGAAGACAGGAACCAACCGGCTTGAGTTCAACAATTTCAAATGGAAACCTTCGGAACAAAATGAAAACCTCGGTGTTGGACCACGGCCTCCGTGTGGTCCAACACCAACATCTACCCAAATAATGGATTCGGAGCAACATTTGTTTTAGACGCCATGTGCACAAACAGAGATTAGCACATTGGACCGGAGACACGGCGATGGCAGGATTGTGGATTTCGTGTCGTGTGGTATTTCCAGCTCATCTCACAGAGCGGAGCAGAGTCTCAGACGGTTCTACGTGAGCCGATACTCCACACGTTTTACAAAGCCCTTTATGATATCTATAGAATGTTTGTATTTACCCCCTTTAGATGAACCTGATGTCAGGGTAATCAAAGCAGCATTTGTACCAACTCACTTTTGGAAACAAAGCTGCAGCAAAATCATATCTGATAATCGAAAAACATAACAATGTGGCTGAGTTCATGGAAGTCAAAATGATGGAAATTAGAACATATCACTCCTCGGGGGGGGGAAGAGGTGTGAGATGACTTCCGCGGATGTCGCCTCCACGCATTTTGACAGATTTTAATGAAGCATATGTTTTCTCACGGAGAGGCCACGTAAAACAAAATGTCTGGCATCACTAATGGTTGCAGCTGTTCTTTTCCTTTGTTACAAAGTGAATTTGCTGTTAGAAACGTGACAAGAGTGACAGACAGGTTCATTAAATTTGTAAAATATGTTAATTCGTAAGCCAGTAGCATTACGAATGTATCCTCTCGTCAGGTAAACTATCTCTGTTATTATCATTCCATAATGAAGGCATTTTTTTATATATATTTGCAGGTTTTGCCTGAAAAGAAGCTAAAACAATTAATTGGGCATCCGATTATACGGTGCCCATATTATATTTTCCACTCAACTCATCGCCTGATTGTTTATGCCAAGATTAATATAAATCGGCATGAATCCGAGTTAAGTCATTCAAAAAAATGTATCGATCCTTTGTCACTTGTCGCGCACCATTCTAGCTTTATTTGATTTTGATTTACAAGTTAAGTGCGTTGTATCTTTCACTGCTCCGCTCCCATTGGTCCCCTGTGTGGGGCTTTGGCTCTGCCGCTGTGCGTGTGAGAGTCGTGCGGCTGTTTATCCGTTTTTTTTTAACAGGAGTGATGTCAGTGAGGCAAACAATGGCCTGCCAATCACAAGCACAGATTGCACAGAAAATGAAGCCTACATGTGTGGTTGCATGGACGTTGCCATGTTCGGGAAGCAGATTACTATAGTATTAAGCCATAAACCAAAAAAAAAGAAAGAAAAGTATCTTAATTAAGTGCAACGACTACTGCACATTTTCTCCCAGGTCCCAACAGAGTTGTTCGTCTCGTGGCTCTTTGTGTTTTCTAAGTAAAGGCTTAAGAGTCAATTAGGTGCGTGGGGTCCTTAGAAACGCAACATTATTAGAAACAAATAGATGCGGCTCAGGGATCGAGCCTTTATTAAGGGACTCTTCAAAGCTGTAGTAATTAGGAGCGTGGCCCAAGGTGAGCTCGTTGCTATTTAAGCGGCCTTCTTCTACTATAAACAAACCCATTGCAGGTACATCGCATTCTCACATCTCTACTGGGAACCCAGGGGCTCCGAGGGGAGGCAGAGTTCTCGGGATCACACTTTTCATTTGCACAGCTGCCATGCATTGAAGGCACAAACTTTGTCTGCAATGCTTCTGGATTCCAAATCAGTTGAAAGTGTAAAGCCGAGGTTTGATGTCGCGTTAAAAGGAAAAGGGTGCTCTTTGTTTAGATTAGCACAAATGGAACGAATGGAGCGTCTTGATACAGCTCCATCAATGCCATTAACATACAAAAACGAAATTGTTATTCTATTAAGACTAGAGTGCAGTTCACAATGAAATAGATAATCATCACCACTGTATGGCACGTTCAAATAACACAGCAAGACTCCTTTTCTAAAATTCTGTCGGTAGAAGTAAAAATTGAAATGAATATTGAATTTTTTTCCATTATTTACGTGTGAGTTTGTAAATTCCTAATTAACTGATTTTCTTTGCTACAAATAAAATCCCCTTAATTACGTAGTCAGTTTGTCATTGATTAGCCTTGATGGTAGATAAGATAATGTATTACAACTTATTTTACCTCTAAATTCAGAGTCTTTAGAGATGTTGTCACATGACATTCTATGGCTAGTGTTATACCAAAAGGTCTGTGCTCTGGTAAATCGACTCAAAATAATGTGATTGACAGCCTTTAATGTCATTATTTACAAGTGGTTAAGATATGTAATGCCGATTGGGAATATAAAAAAAAAAAAACGGACAGACACAACGAGCCTACCTTGTTGCCGCCGCCGCACATGGCCCAGCCCGCGCTCTTCACGCCAAAAGCAACATGAGAGTCTGAGGCCTCCAGGCAAGTGACGGGATGGCCGTAGACGTAGTGCAGCGTCCGTGGCTCGTCGTCGTGTGGGTCCAGCAGGTGCACAGACTCTCCCGCTGCCAGAGCCGCCAGTGGACGCTGCTGTCCCCTGCCCGGTACCAAAACCAGACTCTCTACCTGCCATGCAGACAGAATGGGCAATGTTACCAATATTGTGGTAACATGTATAGCACTCTCTACAGCATTGTATCTGCATTTATTTCCTTTTTAACGAATCTGCAATTGGTCAATGAAATGATTATTCAAATTACAATGACAATATTACTCCAATTTCCAGCAAGACTGTAATCCCACAAAATTAGGAATCTGTCAGGGGTGTTGCAAACTCCAAGAATCCCAACCTGTTCATGAATGCAGCAACTATTTCATACACATGGGGGATTAAACGGCCCGACTCACAGTCTTGGGTAGCTGGGCCCGGCAGACTGTCCTCCAGTAGCCGCGATCGTCTGCGCAGTCGAGGCGCACGTCCAGCCCTGCAGCCGAGCCCAGGATGGGACTGTCGGGGCTCAGGGCCAGGGCCTGGACCTTCTCTGGGCTCTGGTAGTGGTGGATGGGCTCCCCACCTGTCTCTGTGCTCCATAGGTCCACGCAGCCTGTACCCAGCACAGAGAAATACTTTTCTGATATATGCATTTGGTTTTTTTTTGTATTTTCGAAAGATGCAATATCATTTGTTTACCACTGCGTCAATAAACACATATTCACCATCTTCATAAGCAGCTGCAGCCACTGTGCCGTTGACTTGGACGCGACAAACGTGTGGTCTCGGCTCTGTGTTGGATGACAGGCCGTTGGGCTTTAGGTACGAGGCTTTGGAGTCCCAGTGCAGCGTGTCCCAAAGCCTCACATCCCCAGACGTGTACCTGAGAGACACAGGAGAAATAACGAGTCATACTTAACATTCAAAACTCAGGAATTGACATAAATGCATGCTCAGGTGATGGCGTTTTTCCATGCTATTTTACATTTTAGAAACAAATAATCATTTAATGGAGAAAATACCAGCGTTTCCACCTCTGCAGATATACGATTATTTCCAAGCAAGTATCCACCTCACAGTTGGAGTGTGTGACAGAGTGTGACAATGGGTGGGTGTGTGTGTGTGTGCGTGCGTGCAAGTATGTGCGATTGGCATTGAAGAGTTTGGCAGGAAGTAAACAATAGGAATACACACTTTCACTTAATTAGTATCTGAACGTAATGCCAATTATCAATAGGATAATGATGATAAATTCCAGTAATCTGTCAAAACCTTTAACGAAAGAAAATGTGCGCACTGAACACTGCAAACTTTATGCACATGAACCTATCGTGAAGTCGCTGGGTTAGTAAGACAACTCCTCCTGTTGCATTTTATGCGGTAAAGCTCATTCTACCGATTTCGTGGATACAGTTTCATCTTTCCTGATTACTCTAAATGGCTATTGATTATTTCTTGCGTTAAATAGATTGAAGTACTTTACCATAGTTGAATTATCATTTGACTAACAATAATGGGAAAAGTATTGATGTTGTGAATTTGATAATAGCTACAATACAATGCAAAGAGGTTAAGAGCGTTGTTCACATTTTGTTAAGTGCTTTTATTTTGGGTCTACGGTTCTAGTACTGCATGTCCTGCATCTGCTCGCCCGTAACGATGCAAACAATCTCCAATGAGACGGAGCAAGATGGAAATCTAATCACAAGACTCCCTGGAGATGCCGCACATCTCCGCGTGGGCAGTGCAACAGGCTCCTGTGGACCCACGCAATCGATCACTGTCTCAGCCCTTTCAGGGCAGGTTTAGATTGGCTAAGCTGCCGTCTGTTTACTCTTCCTGCAACAATTATCGAAGAAGCAAAGCAAAGAAACCAACGGGGTATTGATTTATTGCTGGAGGCTGCAAACGTCCGTTATTTACACCTCGATCGGCATGTTTATTTGCATAAATCCCCAGAAATCGGAAATAAGTTTGATCTTAATGGTGTTATTCGGCTTACTTACATGCAAATAGATGTACATGTGCTATTCGTACGTAGGCAATACTTTTTCAAGATTTAAAATGTGAAGTAAATGTTTTCATTGGAGTTGATATCCTCTGTAAATAAATAAAATAAATGTATGGCATATCTTCCATGTTCCACGTTTCCTACTGCTTATCTGACAGTACCTACATAGTTCTTCTTGCATTTCTGCAATGTTGGTTGTCAATGTTAAACTGTATCAGTGAAACATTTATACCATTCTTAATAGTCTCGTCAGACGTGACCGAAATGTGTCTGAGTCCTTGAAACTTACCCAGCCAAGACCAAGTGGTCACAGGAGCTGACGTCACACAGCACCTTCCCCAGCTCAAACTGCAGCTGGCTGATGGACCCCACACGATTCTAGACGAGAAAAAATATTGCTTAAAACTGTCCGATACAGTCACATTATAATATTGGCAAGTTGAACACTAAATGTTTTGTCATTTGTCTGTAGGAAAAAATTGCATATTTGCTTCCAGAGTAAAACTTACCCACCATTCCCTTTAATTATATTAAATTACATGTGCCGTAAAATAAACAACAAATTCTACACTTATGACGGATGTGCTAAATCGTTCACTGCAGTTACCAGACAGACTTCTGGGTGGGTGTGTGTATTTGTGCGATAAAGTGACAGAGATTCACTGGGGGTAGAACTCCTGGCGCCCACCTTCCAGTTGGCACGCAAAGTTTTGGCTGAGTTCCTGCAGTCTCGCAGCGTGCTCTTCCAGCATGGGGAACTGGACACACTGGCATCCTGGTGATACCCCTCCTGCGTGCACATCCTGAACCACAGAACACCATCCTCTGCAAGGACCCTCCACGCCCTGCTCACCTGCGAGAAAGAACGGGCATTAGAACTGTGGACTGAGTCAGCATACATTACAGGCTTGCATCAATTCATTTCTTTTTTCGCCTAACGAGCACAGCCAGCTGCCAGAGGGATTCAGTGGCCTGTCTGCTGCAGAAGTGCCACACATAATGTAATTTACTAATCTATGCCAAATTAGGTCACACAACGTATTTAAAGCTGCCCTGAAATAACTGGGATTCCAGGATTTCACTTTTAAAAGTGCTGTGTGAGGCCAGCAGGAATGTTGGACATATAGAAACTGAACAAACCTCCATACTCTCATTTATTTTTTAAATGTGTTAATTGTTAGGTTATTCATCACCTGGCATATGTTCATCATGCAAGAGCAAATGGTTGTTTTTAGTGGGTTAATGATGGTTATTATAGGTAAAGCGCATACGGCACACTTTGTTTGCTTGCTTACTATAGTCAACATGACAGATTTTTTTGTGTGGTTAAAAAAGTGATCAATTGCGTAAAAGTAGCGACACGCAAGTACTATGACTGAAAGTAACACTCGCGAGTATGCAAATAAGTTCATCGTGGAGTTTTACAAGTCGAATGTCGGTGGACTTTGTGCATCATCTAGCCAGCGAAATAGCCAGCTGTACCTATCACCTGTGGAGAGTTGTGTGAATTTAGAAGTTCAATAGAAAATTCAACAAAAATAACATGGAGATGTCTGAAATCATTGGTATAAAGGAGTACATTTTCATCTTCTGTCATCCCAAACGTGTGACTTATACGCTGTTCAATTAAAATGTGATTTAATGTTATGGGAAAGGTTGGTCGAGGAAAAAG
Source organism: Colistium nudipinnis (assembly GCA_016785305.1). Taxonomy (NCBI): domain Eukaryota; kingdom Metazoa; phylum Chordata; class Actinopteri; order Pleuronectiformes; family Rhombosoleidae; genus Colistium; species Colistium nudipinnis. Next base: position 132,613 of record JAFBJU010000790.1, read on the forward strand.
TGGTGTTTTTATAATTGTTGATCTAATATTTCCTAATTGTTTAGTGCTGGAAGCGGCTGAGTAAGACTGCAGCTTGTTTTTCTTCAACCCCTCCATTAAGTAATGTCTTTGTACAAAATATGCTGACTAGACAGCAGATTATTTATTGTGGAACATATCGGTTTCTGTTGTAGATATAGATTTTTCACTGTATTTGGTTGCCAATAGCAGTTCCACCACAGCAGCTTACCTGTGCACAGCGGCCCAACTCGGTACAGTTCAGATGCTGGAAGATCTTCGAGGCCAACTCGTACGGTAACTCGATATCAAAGAAGGGAATGTCATTGACTTCATTCTGCAAGGAAAAAGAAGCACAGAAGAGATTATGATACTGAGCTGAATCTGGTAAACCACCATCATCATCATAATCACCCTCCTCATACCAGATCCTGGATGAGTTGATCCACCAGCTCCTCGTTTTTCTTGACCTTCCTCTGAGGCTGCTGCTGCTGCTGCAGGGATGCACTGCACACACCGGTCCCGGTGTGATACTGCCTCTTTCTCCGGGTCCTCTCCTCCTGAATCCTGCCCAGCAGCGGGCTGGTTCTGCCGTCCAGCAAGCCGCGTGCAATGGACACGTACTCCGGCTGATCCTCCTCGTCCACGGCAGCTTTCACTCCTCCTCCGCTCCCTTCATCCTCAGTGCTGCCGCCCTCTTCTGGGTTTGAAGGACTACGGGTCGTTTTGAGATGCTTGAAATCTTCAAAGTACGTTTTTTTCACGTCATTTTGACCTGACTGACCGGAAACGTCACAGGAAGGCGAAGGAGCGCAAACAAGTCCTCGCTCCCCTGTATTACTCGTTAATTCTTGTTTCCAGCTCTCCCTGAATGCGTCAAGTTCGTCATCGGCCATATTTCTCAATCATCGTTGACAAAACACAACTTTACATTGACATAGAGCCGTGTCGTATGGTTTATTTATCGCACAGTGCAGGTAGAAACAACTCTGTCGCGGCACCGTCGCAAAACAAAGCCCGTGTACTTCTACGTAAACAGTCCGACGAGGGACAGTGTGCTGCGTAACTTGAGTTCCGCTCGTTTTTTTATTCCTCAGTTTTATTATAGGCTGGACACGGACATTCACAGGCGTGATATACAATACATGTAATGGTCACAGCGGGTTATGGCAATGAATGTAAATGTAAATCTTAAATATTCCAAGCAGTTGAGATAGTGTTATAGCCGAAATAATGACAGCCAGCGGCCAAAGACAAAGGCAATTTAACGATAGACTCAATAGACTAAACCCAGACAGAAGAGATCCAATAGTTAACCACTGCACCTCTCCTGAGGGAAAGGGATGATGTAAACCCCTCCTCACGTGACCACACTGTAATGAATAATACAGCAGGGAGCGGGAGAGAGAAACTGAGAGAAAAGGAGGGGGACACAAACACAGATAAGGTTTGATGCCAGAGGAGAAGGAGTGTCCCTTTCTCTGGTCCTGTTTCCATCACATACGGAGAGCAGACTGCTGTTTGAGGCGAGGATGTGCTGGCTGCCCATAGACCAGCCCCTGCTTCGGCCCGGAGACTCCGGCTGCAGTGGCCGCGCGCCGTCGACGAGCAGCTCGGTGGCCAGGCGGCTGGCCGCGCGCCTGCGGAGGATCGGGGACCAGCTGGAGAAGGGCTGGGGGAGCGGGGATGCGCCGGACAGCTGCGGGGACAGAGGAGGCGGGCGGCGGCTGAGCAGCTTCCTGTGCACCGCGATACGTCTCACCGTGCTCGCGCTGTTCGTCGCCAGGCGACACCTGTAGGGCGCGAGTCGGCAACACCAGCAACAGGTGAGAGGGCTCACGGTGTCACGTCACCTGTACGAGCGTTTGTTGACGTCTAGGCACGCGATGGCCAGCCGTGAATTTAAATGGGTGTAAACATCAGAATGCATTATGTTAATAGAATGCAGAACTGTCCGGGGGAAAACCACAGGCTGATTTGATATAGGAGAGTATAGGAGAGAGTTTGTTTTTTTCTTTTGTTTTTGGCATTGGATAAACTCAAGTATGTAAATGAAAAAGTGACGTATATTCTCTTAAAATGTGTTTCCATGCCAACACAAATAACTTCATAAATATCGGGTTAAAATGGCATAACGATACGAAAGCTACTATTACACACATACATATAATATATTACATAATATATTTTATTATTATCACACACCATTAAATGTATTCACTTAAAATGTGAAAGTTGGATAATAGGCCACTTATTTTCACGTTGGGTTGTTTATTTAAAAAAAATATACACATTTTTGGATAAGTTAAACAATTAATTTTTTTCTCGCCTGTTTGTCCTCAAATATCCTACATGCCGTGTATGACCTCTTCAAACAGTGACGGATGCATGTTATGATGTTATTTCAGATGCATACGATTTTACATGGCAAATATATGTTTTTATGTAATGCCTTATGTCCGCTAAGGCCTTACATTATATCCTACACAGATGGTGCCTTTGGGAACATGCAGGAGGAACGGTCTCGCATCAATTGCACTAAGAAGCAAGGGATGCAGAATCGGGATGATGCGGTCCAGGAAGAGACGAGAGGAAGAGGGGCGGGAGAGAGATGGGTTAGATGTGTGTTTCAACGCCGCATGTCAAGCACCGGCCCGATGCAGACGCACCGGGAGTTTTTATACCGAGCTGTCATTAAGTCCCATCATGCAGCAGTGATGCAGCCTGCAGCCAGACGCGTGTCCTGCCCCTGTGCGATTCTCTCATATCCCGCTTACAAAACAGTGATGTAATCCTCCCCTGGTAGACCGGAGGGGAAAGCTTACTAATAGGACTGCTGTGCATCTTTACCCCCCACGGTGCAGTCATGACGTCCTTCAGATGGATCGGTTATCCTGGAATATGCACTGAAACCAAGTTTTTTTTTTAAGCTTCACCACGCGCCGTTCCTTTTTACATAAGCTATGCTGTAAGGGCAATTGTAAATAATCAGAGGATGAATGTTTTTTTTGTTTTTTTTTAATATATATATACAGTATATATATAGATGTTTTTTCTACAGTGTTTTTAGATGATGTTTACACTGCCTTTTAATCCCACGCATTATCTGCTGGGGGCAGTGTTAAGTGGCTTTATTTAAATCATAAATAAGATACAGGACCTGTGCATTGGAAGCTCTGCTGTGAATGCTGTCTGTGATTTCTGGAAATAAGCTTTCTCTGATATACCGTGTAAGGAGCAGAATTTTTTTCAACTGTCTTTTATAAAGTGTGTGCTGTTTATACTTCTTAAATATTTCATATGGATTTATAGTCGATAATTGAATAAAATCTTGAATCTCTGAAATACAGTCTCGGCAGGTGTCATTCCAATTAGACAAGTGCCCATTATGTAGCGAGCTGCAGTGATTTAATTCTAAACATAAAAACTCTTCACATTGTGTAACGATTGTTTTTTTTTATCTACAGCGAAGTATACATGATAACAGTATTCATAGCAAATAACAATGAAAAGAAGGTTGCAGAATGCAGAAAATTCAAAATGTTGGAAAAGTCTAATATTTTTGACTTCACTATAGTTGATAACCAGAAAGATTAAGGGTCACACACCACCTTATGTTCAATTCTCATTATCTAAAAACTATTATTTGTTATTTTGCTTTTACTTACAGACGTCTTCTAGTAACCGGCTATGCTGAGACCTTTACTTTTGGATTTAGATCATTACAAACTAAATCTTTAAAAAATTGCATAAAGAAAAACACCCAAACCTGTGTGAAAGGGTGAAAGGCTGTGACTATGTACATTTCACCATCACAATAAATCAAAGTAACATTCCGTTATCATGTACAACAGTGGCTACGTCAACTTCTACACAAAGATTAGACTTTTGCCATAAACTTATGAGATCATTCATTTATGTGTATATACATGTGGCCCCAACCAACAGCTTTATAAAATGCGAATTTCCTCCCTTTCACTGATTAAAGCAATGCACAAAAATACAGAGACGCATGACCCTCCATTGTCCAACCTGCATTACGGCACAATCGCATCTTTTCGGGGGCATATGGTATGCTGTCATGGCTCAATATATCTGGAAGTGAGCCGAGGTGGTGCCATCCTTCCAGCATCGCAGGCTCTCAATGACAGTGGAGCGACACAGAGGACACGTTCGCTCCCGGTCGAACCACGAGCACAGGCACTCCTCGCAGAACACATGCTGCACAGCAAAAAAGAGCTGTTCATCTTCTCGACAACATACAGTATCTCCCCAATCTCTTCATTATTGCACTTTGATTTTTTTCTTCTTTTTTTTTTTTACAGCCACGGCTCTTATTTACAGATTACGGCTCGGGATTAACGTCACGGCGAGGTCATCAATGTGCTTTAAAGAGTAAAAACTTTTTAACCTTCAATTTGAGAGGCGAATTGGACTACTTCCGGTTTAAAATCTCTACGTATTACTTTGAATGAATAGCCTACTTTTGAGCTGTCTCGTAACCAGCTCAGTGAGTCCTTACCTGACAGAGAAGGGCGACGGGATCTCTGAAATCAGCCTGACAGATCGCGCAGACATCACCCGCCTCGCCGCACTGCTGACCGCCCGCCCTCACTCCGTAGCTCTGCACGGGGAAACGAGTGACAGTTCGAAGGGGTTACGCTCCCCTTGCACATTTCTAATGAACTCTTAGCGTTAAAAATGAAAACCGCGCAGATCTGTGTGTGTGTGGAAAACGTGTGAACCCAACCTGGGAGCTACAGAGCATGACCAGGGCCTTGCATATGGCGGAGACGCGTCCACAGATGTCAAAGGACTGCAATACAGGGACAAAGCAATCTTTTTTTTTTTTTAAGAAAAAACTTCAATACAAGTGGATACTTTAGAGCTGATAATTGGGTAAAATAAGAAGTTGAGAACACCAAAGTGATTTAAAGGTTCCATCCAGCAGGGAACAGGAAGAATAACTGTACAGACTGTCAAACAAATAGCTGCTGAGACCAAACCACAGCAACCTCACAGCGGTGCTAGAGGAAAAGTCAGGGATGAGTAGTCAGTATTATAGGTTCAACCTCTGGGGACCATGAGTATCTGAATCACATCACTGAATCATACCTGTTTCTCCAAACAGCACGACAACAGTGAATCTCAGAACAACCACCTCGGAAACTGTCCCAGCAGCAACAACATCCGGTGAATCACTGGTGTATTTCTAAATATGATTGGATTGCTGTTGTCATGTTATCGGACACCTGACGGTGACAATATCTCTGTGTAAATCATTCGACATTGCATCATTGAGAGATTCATTCAGCTTCAACTTCCACTTCGTTTCACTATTTAAGCTTCCCACGCGTCATCGTGACTGACTCAAAGCGGACTCATAGCTAACTCGAGTCTTTTTTTAAGTTCGTCCTGCTTATTGCACAGTAACGGACTTTGCTGAGACTCAACTGTGAGTCTCTCTTCAATCTTCCCCCGAAGTGAGTGAGTGGAGGTTTCATCATCCGATTTTATGTTTTTTAATAACTCTACCCATTTGAAAACACCCCCAAGAGCTGCGGCGTTCAGAATCCAGGCCCAAACTTCGGTGCCGTCCGGGATAAGCTTATATTCCCCATGCAGAAAATAATTTTAATTCGAATGAACCAGCGAATGTTTATCTGATATAGTAGAATAGTCTTGGTTAAATGGTTAATTATTAATATTATTTGCTCGCCGGGATTACCTTGCAGAGGCTGTAGATGATGATGAGTGTGGCTCCCAGGAAGTAGCTGTTAGAGGGGTCCTCTCCCATGATGTACTTGTACCACAGCTGGATGGGCACCAGGGCCCTAAACAGCTGGCTCAGGTCCTCAATCAGCAGATAGAATTTACCCTGCACAAAAACACACATATCAGAATCTACAGTAGTTGCTGCGGCCACTTTCAGTTCAACTTTGTGAAATATTGCACACTTGATATTTTTCTCCTGAGAATGTCTGAGTGTTTTTGAAGAAGGAAAGCTCAACTGTCTGAAACTGAAGTTTCAACCCAAAAACACAATGTGTTTTTTTTTTTTTTCGTCTTAGATCCGCTCAACAACTGTCCAAAAAGAAGAAAGAAGCCCAACAGCTTCGGGGTACTCTTCTATCTAGTGGAGAGCAGTGCAGCATTAAAAGCTTAAAACAGCACGCCTCCAGCCCAAACATGGCCGCCATCCAGAGCTCCACAGTTTCACAGCAGTGCAGGCAATTTCCCCACTCTGCGAGAGAAACTGGCAGCGGCTCTCTCCACCTGCTACCCAGTGCCCACATTAAACCCAGCCCGACGGGGGCCCACTCGCTGCCGCCTCCAAAGGACCTCCCCTCCCATCCATAATCACAGAGAAGAAATTAACTTCGGACTCAGTCCCTCACTGCCGCAAAGTGCGTTAAGGGGTTTGGGATAGTTTAAAAAAAAAAAAAACAGAGGCAAACTGGATTCCCCCCTGGCCTTGTTGAATCCCAGCTCGCGTGATGACGTCCTGGACGACAGCTGACAAAGATTGATGACTGTGGGTAAAGAGCCACACGCAGCAAGGTCGGCGGGTCATGGAAGAGCTCCGCTGGTGGCTAATACGTCTTCCTTATTGTGTCCCTCAGTCCCGTATCCCACTGTGCCCATCACACCCACGCACAAACGGTCACATCTACTGCTTGGACACGAGCCAAGGAGTTTGACTGGGACTTAACCACTTTAACACTGCTCATTGAAACAAAACCAAAATTTGCATTTTTATCTGTACATTTATTTACTTTGGGATTGGGTGGGGAATATAATTCTGTTTCAAATGTGTTTCCTGCAGAGATGTTCCCATATTACAATTTTCAGTGCATACGGTGCTGATTCTTTTTATTTGTGTTCTACCACTGGAATAGAAACAGAATAGAGACAATGAGCAACAATTACAATAACAAACAACAAGTTGACTTGGAGGAACCAAATCTGCCAAACACAGCAGGACATCTGAGTCTCGGCTTCAGCCGTCATGGAACTTGCGTATGCGTGCCTGCTTGTGCAGATGCTTGCTGACTGTGGCGATTGTGTGGGGCCGTTAATTGTATCCGGGGGTGGTGTGCCATAATGAAGAAGCCGTGTTGATCATGACTTCATTGCGACTTACATTTAGATAGGTCCCTGAATGCATTGTAATTGTTGATCAAATCTGGGATTCTCTTAAACTCAACATGTGTCCCATGAAAGTGAGCAAATCCTCCATGGCTGAGTGTGTTTATGTTTGTGTGTGCGTGTGTGTGTGAGTGGAGGGTACAGGTAATGGTCCGGCTCCAGGGAGGGATGACCTCACCCCTACAACCCCCTCGGGGGCGAATGAGCTCAGTCGCTGGCTGCGGTGGTTCTGATAGGCCTGCAGGTCTGTTTATCTGTGGAAAATGTAATCCTAATACTATGTAACCCATCTCCTACTCCTCCTCCTCCTCCTCCTCCTTCTCCACCCGACCAGCACACAAACACACAGCAGCAATATCAACTGCACCTGTATGGAAATCCAAATCTATCCATCTGTGTGTGTGTGTGTGTGTGTGTGTATGCGCGCGTGTGTGCGTGTGTGTTTCCAGACATATTTTGTTGCCTCAGGCCAGAACAAGGCACGCAGACACCCACATGCACAAATTCACCTAAGGACCAGCATTTAAAGCCTTATGAATATAAAACAGTTTCACACTGTGACCCTTTAGCACTTTCTTCACTCGGCAAAGTATTTCATCATAGCTTTGCAAATAGCAGCTTTGATTTTTCTTTGAACTGTAAGCAAAGTTTCACCACTTTGACAGTGAACTTTCCGCAACTCAATCGATGCCTGAGCTGTGCTACGAACAGACATCAATATGGCAGTTAATTGATTCTTTAGTTGTTCTTTTATGAACTATTAATTGATTTTATGTTGACTTTGTCAGGCCAGTAAAGCCATAGAAAATTATTAAACAAGATTCAAATCACATCCCTGAAGTGCATTACTTTAAATTGTTTGTTTTACAAGAAAACCAAGCCAATAGATAACCACTTCATAGCTTCATAGCCAAATAAATGAAAACAGTCTTAAATATTAGACCAATCACCAACTATTACTTTTGGTAAATATGTTTGATGAGCATCTTAAAAAACTATCTGCTTACACAAATCGACTGACTCGTGCATTATAAAGGGAAAAAAAAAACTCCATTACTGGAAAAATCGGATGAAAAATGCGCCATGAAAAGAAAAAGTAGATTTCTTACCCTTGATTTGAAGGCCAAGAGAATCTTTGGCAAAAAAAGGACAAAGCATTTCAGTCCAATGGTGAAGTACTTGAGGACAAAGTCGGTGATGCCCACCGCCCAAATCAGGTCAAAGAAGTCAAAGCTGCTGAGGTTGGGTTTGGCGAATATGAGGCTTAAAAAAGAAATTGAGGCAATATTTAGATGACTTGATTCAGGGAGGCTTGGTGTTTTCACTCTGGGTGGTAGAATGAGTTACGGCAAAGCAAACGTTTGACATAATGTGTGAGTGGAAAAAAAAGTCATCAAATAAACACAAAATACTCACAGCACAAGACCACACAAAAACAGGAACAATCCCTAAAGAAAATTAAAGCAAAAATAAAATGACTCGCACGACAGAAAATAAAGAGGAAAACCTAAATATATAGATTCAATCCAAAACATAAGATGGCAGGCAAAGAAACGCAAAGCTACTGGGATAATACACGTGGATTTTTTGCTTGTGCATTACCTGTTGTGCAGCTCCTCTTCACTGAACGTGTAGTAGATGTAGACAATATTCCCTGAAAGGAACATTAAAATCCAAAGAGCCACAAATACAGAACGCTCCTCCTGATGAAACAAAATAGATTTTTTTTTTTTTTACAATGAATTTCTTTAAAATTCCAAATCGCAGTTCAGTGCATTTTTTTCATGCTGTATAGCGCAGGACTGATGATGAGGCCTGTGCAGAGCTGAAATGTTTTATATTGTGACCATGTTAATGTTAACACACATATATAGTGATTAATTATGTATTACAAGTTAACCATGTAGCAAAAAAATGTAATAGTGATATTTCATTGTGGAATGGAATTGTATGATCTTTTCCTAACACATGTGAAATGTTACATCTGTCAAATTGCCAGAACAATGACTGGTATCAGCATTGGTCAAAGCTCAGATTTTGAAACATCAGATGTATGTTGTTCTCCATGAAAAATCTGCATCAGTGCAGCAGTTACTATGGTGTTTTGGTGTGTTTTGTCTTGTTTTTTACCCGTAATGACACTTGGTGCCTAAATGTGGAATTGGCGTAGGCGAATGTGCTCGCCATCCCCACGCAGACAGCAATACCTGCAGATGAGAGGTGCAAAAGCTTCACTAAACCAGACAGTACCCTCCTCATGATACTATGTTGTAAGTTGTGTTATTACTAGATATAGAAACACTTTTACAGCACTCCACGGGCCGCTTTACCTAGCTTGTGCTGGAAGCAGACTTTAGCCAGGAGGATTAGGATGAAGGGAATACCCCTCTGCAGCCAAGTGACCACTGACTTTAGCTCAGACATGGCCGGGGCCGGAGTGGACGGGTCATCCTGGGCCTCCTCCCTGGAGCCGTGCCTCTCTGAGCCGGTCGCTGTGGTGGCCTGCTGGAGGAGAGAAGACGTCCTGTGCTGCAGCGGCTGGTGGTGAAAATGGTGGTGGTGGTGCTGCGGTGGCCGAGAGAGGAAAGGGCCGCCCTCCGAGCGGTGGGGGCCCCCCTCTTCTCTGGACGAGGCGGTCATCTGGATGAAAACTTCCGGGGGAGAGCCCAGGACTAAGCCGGCCGCCTGGAACTGGGCAGAGGAGACGGAGCCAGAGGGGACGCCCACGAGGCCGGAGAAGATCTGCTGGGGCGAGGACGCTGAATCAGGCTTCAGGCAGTCGAACACACAACCCTCGTCCAGGCTGCTCTCCGATCCCAGAGTTTGGCTTCGGCTCCTGTGTGAGGGGAAAAAGGGCGGATGCAAAAAGATCCTTTTTAAGCAAAATATTTTAATATAATCATTGTTATCTGGGATTAGAAATGTAGATTAGAAACCCAATCAGACACTGCTTACTATTTAAAAAATCATTAGTGGTCATCAGTGGGGTCACAAAAAATAGCTTTAGGGATATCACCCACTGCTGAAAAGCAGGTTGAGTATAATTATAATAGAATTATAGTTTTCTTGATGGTTCTAAAGAGGCCAGCCAGGGCAAAACCAAAAAGGAACAGACCAGATTGTGAATATGGGGGGGGGGGGGTCCACATACGTTTAGATAAATAGTGACTAGAAAAAAAAAGCAAGGGCCTTGTCTGAGAGCTCCTTTATCCACCTTTCTGAGGGCATGCCATCCGTGTTGCTGCTGTGTCTCCTCTGCATGGCACACCGCTCCTCACCACATGATCCAGCCCTGAAAATCACACGTGAAAAGAGGCATCATCGGCTTATATACCTTCCGCCACGTGCGTGTTTATTGCTTGGCAAAATTAAAATGCATTTACCTGAATCAACATGGCGCATTGCTCCTCATGTTTTGCCATAGTGGGAGCGCAGATTCTGGAAGATGATGCTGCGACTGGTGGTCCAGCTGCGACAGCTTCCGGTGCGACGGCACAGTGGGCGCCTCTCAACCAATCAGCGCCACGCTGTCCGTGCAACTATTTCCGTGTTGGAAGTACCCGTGCTGAATGTGGAAGTCGGATTTCGCTGGACAAACCTCTCATTTTACCGTGTTATACTCAACATTGAGTGCTATTTAACCAGTTTTTTTCTTCACAGGAGACACGACTGCGTCTCTAGACCGCGTCATGGCGTATTAGTGTTTTTATCCTCGCTGTTTTAGCTTTTCGGAGACGGAAAGCTAATGCTACCGTCTGCTAGCTAACCCTCCAACAAAGCGAGCTTTTGTGATGTTAGCTGCGTTCTCACCAATTAACTGCGTTGAGTTTATATCCACTGCAGTTGTTTGTTAATTGGGAAAGGTAAACTGCAACATGGGTTAGCTAATTTGGGCCGGCTGGGAATCAGTGTGATTATTAAGCGTGTTTTTGTGTCGCATTTGCCGTTCAATATAGCCAGCCAACTCGAGTTAACACAGCTTAGGTTTGCCAGTAAGGCACCGTAACGTTCACACCCGTCAAACACGTCACGTTTGATGATCTGGACCGTGTGTGTATCAAGAAAGCCATGCTATGATGGTGCTACGGCGGCTCCTGAGGAAGCGCTGGGTGCTTGGAGTGGTCTTCGGACTGTCTCTCATCTACTTTCTCACCAGCACACTTAAACAGGTGAGGAACCTGCGTGTAATTCTAACTCTTCTGCTAGAGTGATCTGTATGTAGGACATCCTTGACACACGTGGTTTCTGTAATCCAAAGGGCTCCACCAACAACCTTAGAATCAAACTAAGGAGTCATGAAGCAGATGTTGTGGGCCCAAGAGACCCGATCTCAACATCATGGAGTCAGTCAGGGATTACATGAGGAGAATGTGAAGCGTTGTGTTCCTAAATACTAATATTGTGGCCTTTAAGCATTCTAATATAATAAATGAATACATGACGTTCGTAGGTTGTAGTGTCATGAAGTACTATAGATCTTAAGAGACTTTATACGGTCTCACTTTCTTCTGATTCAATGACGTCCTGATCAGGTTCTGATGTAGAGGCCACACCATCTGTTACAGTCCCTTCCATGTTCTTCTCGATTGGGTAAACAGTCTTCATGACTTGCTGTTTATTTAAGGTCACAGTGTCATGCGCAGATCTAATTTGGGGACTAAGACCCGAAGAGCACATCTTATTAGCCATGATCTGTTTTGAAGTATTTACACTGGTTTTGAAATGTTTTTATACATTTATCAAGACATTTGGGAGTGGAGCTTTCAGCCGTTGCGCTGAAAATGTAGAAATTAACATGAACTGAACCCATCTCTTCAGTCTGGCTGTCATGTTGAGTTAGATAACTGTATGGCTTTTTGAAGGTGCACATATTTTATTGTGCATTATGGGATGATGTTTTATTACATTATATTCTTGTTTTTTGTTGTTTTGTCAACATTTTTCTGCGGATCATTATGCATGTCTATTTGATCAAGTCCTTTATATATTTACTGGCTTGTATATTACTTATATTGTTTTTTCTTTGGGAATTATTGCAGGAGGAAAGGACCATACGAGACCGCACGCTCTTAGAGGTTAGAGATTCAGACCATCCCATCCCCTGGAAAGTCCGTTTCAACTTGGGCAACAGCAGCCGACAAATTACCCAGTGCAGAAACTCCATCCAGGGCAAAACATTGCTCACAGACGAGCTTGGTGAGTAATGCAGCTGTTTACTCAGCATCGTACAATTACCACACAACAGCTCCGTGACGCCGTTTTGTTGCCTTTAACACATTGCATTCAACATTGTTAATCTTTTACAGGTTATGTCTGCGAGAGAAAAGACTTGCTGGTTAATGGCTGCTGTAACGTCAACGCTCCCAGCACCAGACAGTATATTTGTAAAAGCTGCCTGGCCAATGGCTGCTGCAGCATCTACGAGTATTGCGTGTCCTGCTGCCTCCAGCCCGATAAGGTATAGAAGTGATGAAATAATGAGTTTAAAATGTGCACGAGTGTGCGATACAGATGCTATCGCTCTTATCTGCTGCAGCAACCTCTCCTCGAGCACTTCCTGAATCGTGCTGCTGAAGGTTTCCAGAATCTCTTCACCGCTGTGGAGGACCATTTCGAGCTTTGCCTGGCCAAGTGTAGAACCTCTTCACAAGTATGTTATGACATGCATACATTATTCTACTCTAACTCTAATATTAGTTCTTTAAAAAATTGGAGTTCCTGAACCTTTTATTAATATTTTATTAAAAGAGCAAGTGCAGTGTTTTGTTGTTTCTTGATTGGGCTTATTTATTACCCCCCTGGTTTTCTCCTTTGAAAGATCAAGCAACAATACATTTTCAAATGCACAATTGTTTGCTATTGAGTTTTGCGTTTTTACAAAAAACGACACTCAAATGTGTAACGTTGTGGATTTTTTTTCTTTCTTGCAGAGTGTCCAACATGAGAACACCTACCGGAACCCCCAAGCAAAGTATTGCTACGGAGAGAGTCCACCAGAGCTGCTTCCTGTATAAACGTTTCTTCTTGAATGTAGGACACCCAAAGAAGTGAGTAATACCGCTTCCCAGTTGAACAGGAAGTCTCTTCACCCAAGGGTGCTTTGAACAGAGGAAAAGATCCAACAATTGAACTGCTGCCTTGGATAATTTTGCAGAATAGTGGATCCAAGACCAACGTAAGAAGAAAAAAAAAATGGACTCGTACTGTATGTGATTTGATTATTTACACTTCATAAGTGCATAGAATGCTTCATACATTCATCCGTGATGATCATCAGGTAGCAGGCAGCTCATCCATCAGGTCTCTGTTCAAACCAATTCATGGCATAAAATAGGCTTCCTTTTAAAAGTATAAAAAATATAACAGCTGTTTAATGTTTTGTTGAATACTTTAAAACAGAAAGGAATGTGTCATTCATATAGTGCATGCGTATAAAAAAGGTATTTAATAAAAGTGACTGTGAAACAATATCTGTTATAGTTAGGGTTTTTTTTTTTTGTCTGGTGACATTCAGAGAGGAAATATGTTATAACAGTTATAGATTCAGTGTTTCCAAAAAGTGAATTTGAGCGCAACATGTGCAGGCATTCATGTTAATAGTATTGGTGCATAAATGAGGTGAAATCACAGCTTTTAAAAAGTTGATTTACAAAAGCGGAACGAAATGTGTTTAATAGGAAAGGTTCCATTGGTCTCAACCATCTGCAAGAAAATAATTCATAAGCAGTTTATAAACAATTTTTCAAGAACTTTTGGATTTTCAGCTATAAACATGAATTCAAATCTCAAGCAAAACAACATGGGGGACCTCTGACGGAATATGAATTGATCACTTAATTTGTGGCGGACGAGGCCCACATTAATCTTTGATACAGCCGAGGTGTTCCCTTGCATTGCTTTGATGAGAGTCTGACAGACTTCTCTGCCTTTTAGTGCGTTGTCCATCTGTCCTTGTATTCTGCCGTGGAACACAGTGATTGGAGTCCAACTGGAGGCTCTCTTAAGTTAATTCTTATCAAGCCTTTTTTTTTTTTACCTCAGGCCATGTGGCCCGCTCACAGGGGATAGATGACCGAGGCAAAACAATTAATCATTGTGAAGGCGGAGAAAACAAACTGCCGTAATTACGAAATGCACCGGAGGCCCCCCTGATGTTGGGCAGGTTGATTAATTACCGTCACACGGGAACCACGTCAATTGTAGAATATGAAGTTTAATTGAACAAAGCCATTTCTAGCAAACCTTTTTTACAGGGGTCGTCTAACAGTTTGGGAAATATTCACAAAATATTCAATTTAAAATAGTTAAAAAGATACTACTTTTAATATGAGGAGACAACAAGCAGACAATAGAATGAGCTTTCTTAGATACAGATAATAAAAAAAAAACATCAGCTTAAAAATGTGATTTTAGTAGCTGTATTAAGCAGTAGGCTGTTTCTTACCAATTGTATTTTCAATTCATTCATGCGAGTGGATAGAAAGTTATAAATGTCTGGGATGCATGTTAACACACACTGCACTAGATGACAATTTATTGATAAAAAAATCTTTTAAAATGATCTTAACCATCTTCGTAAAAAGTTAAGTCTTTGACGTGGAAGAAAATCTGCCCAAAACTTAGAGCAACTTTACAGGAGGAATCCGCTCCCCTCCAAGTATTTGCGACGTGTTGCCTCAGTAACTTTACGTTTTGTGTCGTTGGTCTCTTTGACCTTTGTGATGTGGGAGCCTAACCGGTGCTCCAGCCAGTTCAGATAGTCCCTGGCCGTCTTCAACAGAGTGTGACTCCACTGCTTCCTCACGAACACACTGGGGGGCATTTCGGGCGGGGCTGGCTTAGGGGCGCAGTCCCCCTTGAGGATGTGTCTCTCACACTTGGCCAGCAGGTGGATGTGGGAGATGGTGTCCTCCAGCTTCTTATGAAGTGACACATCCATGGGGTTCAGGTCGCTCCTCTGGTCTTCCAGGACTCTGTCCAGGCCATGGGCCATAAAGAGGAGGCCGCACTGAACCTTTGAGGGGAGTAGAGGGGACCTGTGGTGGACCTGCAGCTCAGGGAAGCCCGGGGACCAGGTGCCTAGGTGATTTCCATTGGCCTCATCCTGAGGGAGAAGACAAGTGCATTCATTCATCCCAGGAAATATATACACAGGCAATATATAGGACAGACCTACTTCTAAACCCGCATACGCATAACATACAGATGCATGTTAATGACGAGAAATTGGGTAACTTGCATGTATAGTTATAAGTGTATTTAAAAGTTACTTGTTAGATGACAGTTTTTATATGTGTCACAGTTGCTACTTTAATCTCCAATGAATTTTCTAACACAACATGTTGGTGAATTTTCATTTGATCTCCAACAGTAAAATGGCAAAAGCTTAACTTTGTGCGTCAATTATAGTATTGTATTTTATTTTATTATGGAAACTCCAGCTTGAGAAAAATTGCCTCATTGTGTTACTTACAAAGCTTCTCAGGCTCGCTTCAGCTAGACTTCTGGTGAGGGCTGTCAGTTGTTTCAGCTTGCAGGACCCAGCAGCAGCATATTTTTTGGATGGATAGCGCGCATCCAAGCTTGGCAACAGAATCACCATGCAGGCACACACTGCTTTCAGGAAACCTGCAAAAGCAAGGACACCGTCACAAGTCTTTCAACCCTTTTTTTTTTTACTGCCGACTGAGGAGTGGAGACGCATGTTACCTGCTCTGTATTTCATTCTGTCCCCGCGTAGGTTTGTTTTCTAATTTGTCGTGTGTAACTTCTGCAGTCGTGTAATCTCACCCAAGTAGATTTTTAGATTTGTTCACCCTCAAAGTGGGCGTGCAAAAGAACTATCAACCACTTTCCCTGTAGCTGGCATACTGCTGTACTAAGAAAATAGTCAATCGGCAAACCAATCTAGATTGAGTCAGCATCCTGCATATTTTTCGTCACTACTATACTACTAAAGAAAGGAAATGCTAAAAGTGTTGCAGCTGTTGTCTAGGGTAACTTTGGTGTTTCTTGAATCATTTCCCCCAGGAAAAATCTATTATGCCGTTGGTCCTATGGACATTTGGCGTGTACATAGTAAAAGACACATGGAAATGGCTGCACTAGGGTTAGGGTTAGCATTTGCATGAGCAATATTTGTTCTGGTATCTTGGACTTTAATTTGTGTCTCTTATATATTTTGAATATATGGTCTTTTGGACTTCAGTTGTTTGCAACATAAGTTTTCGTTTTTATTGTCTGTTTGCCCTTTGTTTTCCTCCTGTGCGATTATCTGCCCCACACTGATGTATTTTCTTCTGTGTTTGATTAGTTGTGATATCCCTGTCCCCTCTCTGTGTTTACTCTGTGTGTTACCATTGCTATTCTACACCCTGCTTTGTGTTCCCGAGTTGTTTTGGACTTCTTTTTTGCCTCTATTCCTCCCCCTCTCACAGTAAATTGTAACTGAAGACATTTTCTGTCAAAAGACCCATAGAAACATCAGAAGCGCACATATACTGTAAAAAAAAATTAAAACAAGCAAACAAACTTAATAGTATAGTATGTCATCCTTTGTGTTCCCGAGTTGTTTTGGACTTCTTTTTTGCCTCCATTCCTCCCCCTCTCACAGTAAATTGTAACTGAGGTTTCTGTCAAAAGACCCATAGAAACATCAGAAGCACACATATACTGTAAAAAAATAAAATAAAACAAGCGAACAAACTTAATAGTATAGTATGTCATCCAAACTTTTGCCAAAAACGTCTTAGTAGAGTATGTGGTCCAAACAATAAAAAAAAAAGCGAAAAAATAGCATTTAAGGTATTTCGTGCAAAAGTTGACCAAAACTACGGCCCACGGGCCAACTACGGCCCGCTGAGCAGTTTCATGTGGCTCGCCAAGCAACCCCCCCCTGGCCTCCGCCGATAGATCGCACCGTGTTTGCGGGAGTTGAGCATCACGCTCCCCCTCCCATCACACCCCTTCCTCCATCAACATCGGCCTATCTGTTCATTTTTAATCACATTTTTGACATCCCTGTCATGAGATATATAGAAACATCAAAAACATGCATATATATGACTGAAATAACATGCATATATATGGGTATATATATATATGTATATATACACACATGAAGTATCGTTTGTAGACCAACATTTGAACCACATAGTATTGGACGACGTACTATACTATGGCGTGTTTTTCGCTGTTTTTCCACCGTTCAGTGACTTTCAATTTTTTTTTTCCACTTTTCTTCACTTTTTTATACTCAGTCATATATTGGAGCGTTTCGCACCTTTTTATGCATCTTTTGAAGATTTTTCATTTTTTGACTTTTTTGAATTTTTTGAACGACATACTATACTATGACGTTTTTGGTCAAATTTATGCGACATTAATTTTATTTATTTTTTTACTTTTCTTCACTTTTATTTTAACTCAGTCATATATGTGAGCGCTTTTCACGTTTTTATGGATGTTTTGAAGATTTTTCATTTTTTGACTTTTTTTGAAAATTTCGAAATTTTTGGACGACATACTATACTATGACGTTTTAGTCAAATTCTGGCACCAAACATATTTTTTTTTTACTTTATTTTCACTTTTTTTTTTACTCAGTCATATATTGGAGCGCTTTGCACGTTTTTATTCATTTTTAAAGATTTTTCATTTTTTGACTTTGTTTGAAAATTTCGAAATTTTTGGACGACATACTATACTATGATGTTTTTGGTCAAACTTCGGCGACATAAATTTTTTTTTTTTTAACTTTTTTTCACTTTTATATTTACTCAGTCATATATTGGAGCGTTTTGCATGTTTTTATGCATCTTTTGAAGATTTTTCATTTTTTGACTTTTTTGAATTTTTTGAACGACATACTATACTATGACGTTTTTGGTCAAATTTATGCGACATAAATTTTTTTTTTTAAACTTTTCTTCACTTTTATTTTAACTCAGTCATATATTCGAGTGCTTTGCACGTTTTTATGGATGTTTCGAAGATTTTTCATTTTTTGACTTTTTTAAAATTTCGAAATTTTTGGACGACATACTATACTATGACGTTTTAGTCAAATTCTGGCACCAAACATTTTTTTTTTTTTACTTTATTTTCACTTTTTTTTCAATCAGTCATATATTGGAGTGTTTTACACGTTCTTATGCATCTTTTGAAGATTTTTCATTTTTTGACTTTTTTTGAAAATTTCGAAATTTTTGGACGACATACTATACTATGACGTTTTAGTCAAATTCTGGCACCAAACATATTTTTTTTT